>APFE030134105.1:87345-114883 GCA_000404065.3 Pinus taeda
TTTTATTTACCTTTCTTTTTATATTCTTTTTTTTACACAATTTTAATCTAACTCTTTTTTATTTCTTAATTCCTTCATTAATTAATATTGGTGATATTCTAATTCTCGTTTTCTATAATAATATTTTTGAATAACATACCTAAACATAGGATATTTAATCATGGACGACGTTAAAGGAATCTAGTCATAGTAAGAGGTGAAATGAATAGAAATATAATTTTCAAACTCACCCTTTCCAAGTGAGTCACATTTTAAGAACCACAAACAAAGTAACAACAAGCTTTGGAATTTGTGATTTGAACATCTACATTTCAAGAATTTAATATCAATGAGGAAGATTAGCACAGTCAGTGGTATTCTCTCTCTTGAAGTTGATGATCATATTTGTGAAGGATAGAGATTGACTTGCTTTAATCCATTTAGATTTATGTGGTCTTGCGGAATATCTATTGTTTGTGTAGGTAATGTAATTATTAATTATTACCTCATGAAAACGTGTGTCTACTTTCTTTGAGAAAAATTGGAGGTCTTTTACACATTTTTTCTAGTTTAAGGAGATGTTTGAGAAACGATTGCCTTATAATTCTCATCTTCATATAAGATGATGGGGAGAATATGATTCTAATAAATTCACGATCTTTTGCAAGATGAATGTTATAGGGAGGGAATTCACAAATTTATATATTCTTTAGAACAAAACAGTCATTGAAATGGTGAAGAAAACATGTTGAAAAAAAAATTGTTAATGAATTTGGGGCTAAATATGTTCTTGCATTGATAAGTGCTTTGAATATATGTCTGTAACAACCCCACCCAAGGTTCTGCTATGAGCCATATTGTAAAAAGGATATAAATATTTTGCAATGTTTTAAATAACAAAAAAAGGGGACGGAGTCATGGAACACAAATTCTAGAGATGGGGATGGAGAATTGCTGCTTGGGATGTTATGGTTTCTTGTGCAGAGAAGAAACTTAAACTTTAGGAAAAACTTCAAAGGTTGGATAGTGCATGAAGTAAAGGAACTGGCTCTTGAAATTAAACGGGTTGAGGAAAGTACTCATGCCCATGCTCGCTTGAGAAAAATACAACAAGAAAAAGAGGACTAAATGTATGAAGGATTGCAACAACAAAGATGCAAAAGTAAAAGAAGGGGCAAGAATGTTGACAAAAAAAATGAGGCATTTGAAAAAAGGAGGACGGGGAACTCCTGAGGGAGACGATTATTCAGAGGGACAGAACGTTCAGGAGAAGAGAAAGAGAGAGGGAGAGACTCAAACTCTTGGAAAAGACTATTTGTAGAGGGAGAGAGCAGATGATAACTTTGAGAGCCAAAGGATTCAAATAAGGGGCAAGCGAGGGAAGTAAAGATACCTTTTTGTGGGGAAGAAAATACCTTTCTTCCGTGGGGAAAATAAGAAGTTGTTCCTTGATTTAGAAAGTAGATTGAGGGAAGATGAGGAGAAAACCTACAACAACAGCTTCAAGCAAGCAACGATGAAGAGAAGAGAAGAGAAGGGGATCGGTTCTCTGTCTCTGGAGGTTGTGGGTTGAGACAAGAGGTCTCTAGAGCCCTGTAACATCTTGGGTCTCTAGAGGCTGTGGGTGGAATGAAATCTCTGGATCCCTATAATAGGTTGGGATTCCTCAGAGGCTGTGGGTTGAGCTAGCTAATATGGAGCCCTGTAAAGTCTTGGGAGGAGACCATCCTGAAGCCGAGACAAAGACGAGCTCAAATCATAGTACCTAGTTACTGCCTTGATTGATACAATGGTTTATGGACTCTCTAGGAGGGGGTGAACACTGTATGTGCATGAGGGGGGAGGTTTGGCACCTCTGAACTCCCCATGTAGACAATAAAGAGACAAGAAACAATGGGGATTGAGGTAGGAGGTCCTCTGGAGTCCCTAGCATATCTGGTAGCTTGAGTGTGGTCCTAGTAGAAAGAATTCCCCCCAGACTTTGGAATTTGGCTCAGGGGTGACAACTACAAGTAGGAGTGGTTGCAACTGTCTATGGTTGGGTGGAGATTCGTAGTCCCAGACTCAGTTTCCCTGCAAGCTAAAATATAAGTATTTGTAAATACTATTTCAATTAATGGATTATGTTGTATTGTCATTTGTAATAGATGTTGATAAACATGGACTAAAAATGTGCGTTTGTGTATATACCTGTGATGTGAGTGTGAAGGGATATTTCCCTGATTTGTATGTTGATTAAGGTTATGAATATGTATGTGTACATGTGTGCCATGCTTACATATAAAAGTAAATAAGTTAACAACCTAATTAATGGAAATCATAGAGTATCTGAAGTTACAAAGTGGAAAAGAGCCCATAGCAATGTTTCCTAAGCTATAGAATAGAGGCATACTCTGACTCTAAATGAAACACTTAACTGTGTCAGAAATAATTCAGTAACTAACCTTAATAAACTCAATGATCTATTTCAGGCCCAAACGTTGAAAAGTTAAAAGAAGGGGGTTCCGAGACCCTTTGTATTAATAAATAATTTATAAGAAAGAACCTCTATTGGCTAGAGTTGGTCAATATGCATCGGGGTATCTGTTTACAAGATGTTGTGTCAACAGGAAAGTAGTAAGTGAAGGATAAAGGGAGATTTCCTATGGCCAGTCATGCCCGACTCTCATATTTCCATGATCTTTAGTCTTGTTTATGAAAAAGCCTCCATTCTCGCCATAGGGATTTTGGTGATTGGGATTGCGGGTCCCCCCCAATAGCAAAATGCCTTGGCCACCGATGAGCGACAATGAGGAGATGCTTAAAGAGTTTGTGTGGAATCCAGAACAATTGACATGTAGTAGGAGAGAAGGAATCCTCCCAGAATCTTGCGCTAAATTTACAGTAGATAAGAGATGCAGGAGCACCTACACCACTATGCGAGGAATTCCCTACCCAAAGGTCGGGAAACCCCGCGGTTTAGGAACCCCTCAATGTAGATATCACCTAAACTTAGAAGGGGTAACATTGTGGAATGTATTAATCTGACTTCAATGGAGTGGCAAGGTCTTGAAGTGGATCGATAGGCTAAAGAGATCCTTGAGACCAAGCCACAATCGAAATGACTAGCTTGAAGAAGTTTGCGTGATGGTAGATTCAGTCTCTAGGGAGAGTGCAAAGATCACTACTAAAGGCCTTGTATGGTGTAGAGCTGAAGTACCTTGACTGAGCCATCATCGAATTTTAAGGGAAGGGCGTTAGTTGTGGTGTAAAGGAACGTAACCCTGAACGTATGGAAATGATCGGGTAAGGCTTATCCTCTTGCAAATCGGAACTGTAGGCAGGAAACACTCTGATTGGAGCAGAAATATTCTCCACTTGTGCAGTTAGTCATCTGATGTGGACTATCTGTGGGGTCCATGCGGCCAGGCGAATAGCCCTGAGGTCGGAGGTCAGAACCAATGTTTTGGCGGTAACTTTCGTGAAACGAGGTCGACCTCGACTTAGATGGAGGTTAGGAGGTTGGGCTGTGTGTTAATGGAAGGATGCGTGGGTGATATGTTGACCCAAATAGCTTGAAGGGCAGGCGGTCAGGTGGTCAGCTGGTTAAGAGCAAGGAAGGAAAGACACGAGCTGTAGGATGGGCTGATACCGACTAGGTCAAAAATTGGGAGCCAGATGTGAGGCAGCACTGTGAAGTAGGGAGATGCTCACGACTCAACCATCCGATCACCTATTGTTTGAATGAGCCCATGGTGAACTGCCACGTGGAAACATGAGATTGGTGACCGCCATGCCCTTTGTCAGAAAATATATAGAAATTAATGAAAGAAAGAAAAAATCGAGGTTGTGACCCTCCTAATCCTATTTTCATGATTGGATAATGGGGACCGGATTTTCCTGTAACAACTCTCTTACCTTGGTAAGGTAATGGGGTATGTTACAGGCTGGTATTAGAGCTATCTAGGTTCAAAGATGGACTAGATGGGCTTCAACATGTGCAAGTAATAAAAAATAAATGGAGAAGAGATTTTACTATGTAACTATCTAATGTTAAAACTTGAATAAACCTACTGATATGACATTAACAAAAGATGGATGAGAATAAGATCATGGTCATGCTATTTATTTTGGGGTCACAGGTCATGGATATGTTGTTACTTTGACTATCATGATGAAGTGATTGAATGATTGATTCATAGGATTTATATGTATGTCGACACACTAACATTATTGTTTTTGCATAGTAGGAGACTCTATGGTAAATCATGACCCTATATTTTGGGTTATTTATTTTTGAAACATCTAGCAATGTGTAAGCTTGACAACATATCAAAAGCAAAATTAAACAAAGGAATTCACGGTGACGAGTTTTATAAAATTGGAAAGGAAGAAATATTTTCTTATTCTTGATAATTACTTGTGATGTTCTTGATTTTTATTATGATTCTTTATATATTCTTTCTTTTAGTTCATTAAGAAATTACCAAAGTAATAGCACATAAAATAATGGACACCATATGTAGGAACTATACCAGGGAAAAACCCCCATCAAGGGGAAAACCTAGTCATAATTCTCTTCCTTTCAATAATATTCCCTGAGACTCTTCACCCTAGACAAATACAAAACCTTCCCTCCACACCAAGTTAACCTCCTAGATCTTTGACCTCTCTTCTAGCAACTTCAACTATGTAGCAACTTCCGACAACAACCAACTTCTGACATCAACAAAACTTAGAAGACTTCGATCTCCCAATCTAGCGCACAAAACAGAGAGAGAGGCACCAAATTTCGTTTTTCTTCTTCTCCTTAGACTCCACCCAACTCACACTTCCTTTGTCTTCCCAGCTTTGTACTGCGCACTTCCCAACTTCCTTAGAGATATCAAACTTGCTTGAGATGAAGTGCTTCAAATGAATTTGATTTGCTTCTATTTATAGGTTTCAAGGGAGGTCAAATTGATGTCCTTAGCGGACTTGTTCTTTTATGGTCCGACTTGATGTGGAGGATACATAAATTACATTTGACTCAATACTTAACCTTTTTACATGATTCAAAATCACAAGAAGGGTCTCTTTAAAAGTGCAATGAATCTATTGACTCAAAAAAAATCCTAAAAGTCCTCAATGGGGATTTTGACCTAAAACATGGTGACCTAAGAATGAAACCCATGTTTTAATAAGTCATAATAATAATAAAAAAGTATTTTCTTTATTCTTTTGACAAGAACATTACAAGATGACTCAAATACATTAAATGAAGATCGAACCTAGTTACATTTTCCAACACTTCCTCTTAACTAGGGAGGTAGTCATCATATACAAGTACAAGGAAGATATCAGCTATATGAACCATGAAGAACTTTTAGGCAGCGGAATGCCATGGACTAGATTCTTGACCAGGGAAATCTATTCATTGGTCTCTAAAAAATCTAGGCACCAAAATGCCACAGACTAGATTCCTGACCAGGGAAATCTATCCAATTGGGAATAAGGTGGAATCAAGATTTCAACCCCTCTAGGTACCATCAGGCTTACTTGCTAACCACCAACCCAAAGATCCAGGTGTGTATCCAAAAACAAAGCTCTATAATCAACACCACCTTTTTAACTTCAAGACCTAGACATCAACACAACGTGCCGACCAAATGTCCTCCCATGCAATGCTTCACTCACAAAGCCTCAACAGTCCTTGATCCAACAGATCAAGGATGGCCAATCTATCCGAATCAAAATCATTGGTAACCAACATGCTATCAAAACCTTCGAGAGATTGACCTCTACAAACACAACCCTAATCAATATTATACTTTCATAGGTACATAATCAAATACAAACCTTCAAGGTTTAGATGTTTCTTCTCAACTTTTCATTGTAGGATTATTAACCGAATATGAAATAAAATATTCCTCAATCATACACTTTCCTTTCCTACTTCTCATGCAACAACATAACCTTCGAAATTCATTCTTAAATTAAAACCAAGATATGCCCTCCCTCTCAACTAGGGAACATATCTTTATCTAGACTCCCTCTTAATCTTAAGGAGTTCTCTTCTATTTAAGCTTGCTCAGCGAGATCATCTTCTTCTTTTCATCACCGAATAATCTTTCGTGGATTCCAAAAATTTCATCAAAGTTATCATCATCCCCATCGTGATTATCACATCAACGAACATATTCACCATATTGAAGATTGTGTACCTACACAACTTAGATAACAAGTACAACCAAATGTATAGAAGCATGAAGTTAGCCATATCATAATCACAAAAGAATTTCAACTTTATACATATCAGATACTCAAAATTAATTAAAAATAAGAGACATATACTCTTCAACATCTTTATAGGGAATTGTCATAAACCCTAGACTACTTAGTAACAACTTTCATTCCATCTAGGGTTTCAATGTTCCTTTCAAAGGTGTAACATACCCTACTACAACATATAGAAAACCCTAGAAACAATTCAAAAAAATATAGATCTACAAGGTATCTAACAACTTTCAGAATTCATATTTTATATTTCCATTAGGGTTTCATACAAATCCTAGATTTCATACAAGAGAATCAATCAAAACCAATCATAGCTTAGTCATTAACATGACCAATTTCCACTAGGGTTGGTTGAAAACACTAGATTTTCAGTCAAACATTAATCCCAACTAAAACTCAAATTTACACAAATGTCAAATCATCATATTGTCATCATACATAAGAGATTTTTACTTCTACTAAGGTTCAACTCTAAAACCCTAGAATTTCATTTTCACAATTTCAATTATATATATAGCCCTTAGGTTGTTATATCACACATATTAGAGAATTTTAACTACTACTATGGTTTGGATGCAAAACCCTAGATTTCCAAATATGATTCTAGAATCTCAGACAATGACTTATATTAAATACTAAGACTTGTGACCATCAATAACTAGGTCAACACATGTATCTAGGAATTCATTATCATGCATAAATATGTCAGACAACATTAATACGTTAGACATACACTAACCTAGACCAAGCTAGAGTTTCGACCAAATGGACACATCAATATATGCCTTGGGTTTCATTCCTAGGATCTTGCATTCATAACAAATGTTTTTCTTATAAGCCCAACCAAACCCTAAAAATCGAGGGTTTCATAACATAGAAAAGCAAACCATACTATTCCAAAAATTTCAAAGGTTTGATATCTCAGACAAACATCATTCAACCCTATCAAGTTAGGATTTTATGATCATACCAAAATTCCAATCATGACATCATCAATAAGAAATTCACATGACATTTCACAATATCCCTAAGTAGTTTAGGGTTTCATACATTCACATTAGCATACCCTTAGGTTAGGGGTTTCTAGAGAACCTATCTAAGGTTCTATAAAATTAGTTAAGAATAGAAGTGGGGTAGATTTATCAAGTGGTGAATGACCCAAAATAAGAATCAATATGATTCAATATAGCTAGACACAACCATGTTAGTAATAGTTTGTCAAATGAATAAGCATTTATTATAAATAAATCAATGTTTTATTGCATACCTTTGTTACTTGAGAAACCTTGTCTTGAGTGGTCCTCTTTCATACTCTTTGAGAATTTAGTAGTTGTTTTTCCTAATCAAGACAATAGAGGAATAATGATGATTAGTATTAATATAATCAAAACTAAATGAGTACATGAAACCAAAAACTAAAAGGAAATGAGATACTTATCTCTGAGAGTTGTTGGGGGATCTCTCCAAAGCTTGAGGGATACCTATAAACCTATAAAAAAAAAGAAAAAGTTTTTTCCATAAACATGTTAAAGCCTAAAAATCCTAAAAATCAGAAATACAAAAATAGAAGATCTAAGACTAAAAGAAAAGGACGTAATAGTGTAAGTACTTTATATAAGATTCTTTAGGTTGTACCTTTTGGGTCTCCTTCTTCAACAATGTTAGCATGATCTATATCTCTCTTCTTATTCTTTGGACTGTCGGGACAATCACTCTTGCAGTGACCCTTCTTATGACATTGATAGGATTCTACCTTGGACATGTGAACTTTCTTCCTTGGTCCTTTCGATTTATTTCCTTTATGTTGAGAAATGTAGGCATTCGATACTCCTTCGGGATTGGCAACCAGAGAGATATTCAATTCTTCTTGACTACTTGAAATCCATAGTTCTTCAAAAGTGGGAGCTTCCTTCCAACTGTTAAAACCTGCAACAAATGCACCCCAAGTAGGTGGAAATCCTAATAGAGCAGTGATCACGAGTTCTTTGTCTGGAACAATTTCATCAATGGCCAAAAGATCATCCCTGATTTTTTCTATCTTCACAAAGAAGGAGGATATTGTATCTTCTTTAGTCATCTTTATTGTCCTTAGTTCATTCTTCAAGCTTGCCACTTGACCAATGTTCTTAATAATGAATAACTTTGACAAGGCTTCATACATTTCCTGAGCATGATTGAGTTGGCTATAAATGAGACAAGATTGTCCTTTATTCCTTCTACCATTAGATTCATGGCCACCAATTATAATTCTTTGAATTTTACTTTGTCAGCATCATGAGAGTCAACTATAGGCTTCTTTACTTTTCCTTTGACCAAGTCTAGTACCTTGTTATTTTCAAGGGTGAGGTCAATCCTCTTCTTCCAAGCCCTGTAGTTTGAGGCTCCTTTAAGTTTGTTCTCTCCCTTGATTGTGTTAGACATCTTCCTTGAATATAGTAGGTTCGTTCCCTGAGATAATCCTTTTGAATGGTTACCTGATCAAGTGCTTGAGACTACCTTTTCCTTCTTTCCTCACCAAAGCTCTAATACCATGTTAGAAAATCAAAAAGTCATAAATATTGTCTTATTCTTGATAATTACTAGTGATGTTATTTATTTTTATTATGATTCTTTATATCTTATTTCCTTTAGTTCATCATGCAGTTACCAAAGCAATAACAGATAAAACAATGGACACCAGATGTAGGCACTATGCCAGGGAAAAACCCCCCTCGATGGGAAAACCCAGTCAAAATTATCTTCCTTTCCATAGTATTATTTTATATTCTTCACCTTAGACAAATACCAAACCTTCCTTCCACACTAAGTCAACCTCCCATATCTTTGACCTCTCTTTCATCAACTTCGACTATGTAGTAGCTTCCAGCATCAGGCAACTTCTAGCATCAACAAAACTTGGAAGACTTAGATCTCCCAATCTAGAGCACGAAACAGAAAAAGAGGCACCAAATTTTCATTTTTTTTGTTCTCCTTAGACTCCACCCAACTCGCACTTCCTTTGGCTTCCCAGATTCGTACTTCGCACTTCCCAACTTCCTTAGAGATATCGAACTTGCTTAAGATAAAGTGATCCAAACTTATTAGGGGAATTTCGAGGTCTAAAATGGGCCTCCTAAGGAAATTATAAAATAATAGTGGAAATAATAAAATAAGATTAGATTACATCATCAAATTTTAGATGGAAAAAAGACAAAACTATTTTTTCAACTTGTATTTTCAACTTATCTCCCTATGGGTTTACTCAAATTTCGGGCAAAAACACTCATTGGATGAAGAATTTGATTCCTCATCCAAAGAGTACCCATGTTGCATACTTTTGATGGACCTTGCTACACAAAAAATGAGAAATACATGAAAAACATGATTGCAATCACGTTTTTTCATGTATTTCTCATTTTTTGTTTAGTAGGGTCCATCGAAAATATGCAGCATGGATAGTCCTTGGATGAGGAATTAAATTTTTCATCCAACAAGTACTCTCACTCGAAATTTTAGTAATAACTTAGAGAGATAAGTTGAAAATATGAGTTGCAAAAGTAGTTTTATTATTTTATTATTTATATTTTTTTACTCAAAAAATGGTGAATCATCCCCCATGGTTGAAATCACCGTGTTGAATCCCATTGGTTCTTATAAAGTTTATTTTGGTTGTACATTTTTCTTAGGAGGCCCATTTTAGACCTCAAAAATCCCCTAATGTGAATTCTACTTGCTTCTATTTATATGTTGTTGAGCTAATTTATTAACACAAATTAACACAAGTATTCATTATCAATCCAGGTTTGTAAAACTTGGAGGCATGTCCATAATGTATGGATATCAGATGTAGAAAAACTTAGAAGATAAAATATAAGGATTTAAGAAAATGCATATTACAAATATAATTGTATTTATACAATTCTAATTCACTTCTGCAATGTATGTAAGATGAAGCGGCTCTTAACTTAAGAGATCTATTTGTTTCCTTCCTCTACAATATTGCTTAATGAACAGAAATAAAAAAATCATTAATTAACAACTCATGATGCATGAATAAACAATGAAGGAGACTCCTAAATTAAGAGATCTTTGGTATTCCTCATCACAATTCACTTATCATTATGCTATTGTTAGAAACTGAAATTGCATAAACTGCTTAAACACACTAAAGATGAATTCTAGTTTTAATCCATTAATTCAACAGAAGGAGGATTTAGTTTAAACCCTTTTTTGTCTCTTCTTATCAAAGTGATAAACAAAATAGGATTCATCAGAAATATAAATCATCACTCATCAATTCAAGGAAGCAAATCTGAAACAAAACAAGTGAGTAATTCTGAAGCAACTAGTACATGAAAATTTAAGCTAGTTTAACAATGAAGTGTACTTAGCTTGGAGTGGGGGCCCTCCACCCTTGCTTTGCACACTTGAGGATGCTATCAACCACTGAAACTTCAGTCACTCATCCACACCAATGAACAATAAAATGGAAGTAGAACAAGTTCTTCAAATTATCTTGAAATATTCAAATGTTTCAGCATAAAGTTATACAAAAACTACACACATAAGCCTTCAAAGTTTTGGCTTTAAATATAAGATTATTAAACAAACTGATATAAAGTCTATTTAACAACTCTATCTACTCATATCCATCTATTCAAGTGAAATCCATCCAATCTATCACTAAAAATATGGACAATCCCATGAAATCACAAAACTGCCCTATTTCCTAGGGATTTTCTAGATGATTGGTCATGTTTGACCAGCTTTGACCAGGCTTGATTTATCTTGTTTTGACCAAAACAATTGGGGTTAGTTCATTCCTAATTCCAAATATTTACATTCATGTATCCAGCTCGAGCCCAGGTGTCTTGCAAGTATGACATCCATATAGCTATTACGGGAATTTATGATTCTATCCAAAAATTACACTTGAAATTCAATTTTCATAAAAACTTCTAGAAATTGCAAAATTAAAATTAAATACCTGAATGTGCATAAAATACATCAAAATGAGGTGAATGTGATGGAAAATGGATGGATAATATAAGAGTTAAGTAAGTTTCCTTAATAAAAAATGGACCAAAACTGAGGGCCTACATCTCCCCCTTACTGATCTTCAAGCATGTCCTCATGCTTGTTTCTTCCTCTTGGACCTCTTTATCCCTGCTGTGTATCCTGTTCCGGACCCTGATGCCTCCTGCTGTGCTGCCTCTAACAGATAGAGTATCCCCATGCTGTGTTCTTCTTTATACAAAGTAGCCTTGACCTTCTGTTTTTCATATTTGTTTTTCCACATGTTCTTGTCCTTAAGCCACTTGAATGCCTATTTGCAGAGTATGTCATTCTTTCTCTTTAGTTTGCCTATTTCTTTAGTTAGTTTTTCATTTTCCTTAACTAGATTTGCATTTCTCTTCTTACTTGCCTTGTTTTCCTTCTTCAAGTGCTTTACCAGAATCTTATTTATTTCTAATTGGTCTGTTAATTCTTTAATTTTGCTCAAGTGTAACTCTTTTTCAAGTTCTTGTGTGTCTTTTGCAAATGATGTTGCTGCCACATCATTAAAATAAGAGTCTTTCTCTAGAGAATATTTCTCTAGTCTCTCAATGATATCCTCTACCTTCTTCTCTGTAGAACATGTTTTTACAATTTGTGGTTCTTGGTCTCTGCTGCTTGTTTCTACTGGGCTCTTCCTCCTAGGCTTCCTAGAAGTGGATATGATTGATGTTTCTTTTTCAATCATGATAATGTTGGTTTTTTTCTTGGATCTAGTTCTGGGATAAAATGGTGAAGTCATAATTCCCCTGGTTTCCTTCTCTGCTATTTTCTGTTCCTCCATGACCTGTTCCTGATACTAGTTTTGATTTAAAAACTCTCTCCAAGTTATGCTCTGTGTTTTGACTTGATGTTATACAAGTATTTTTATGAGCCCTTGATGATAGACTTGTGCCTCCCTTGGTTTATTCTCATTTATTGCTGATTCTATCATCTTAATGAGACTTCGGAAGAAGAAGTATGGAAGGTTCATTTTTACTTCCCCCCTAATGTGTTGGAGGAGCCTAACATGATACAAGTGTGCCACACTTTGTCCCCTATCACAAGTGAATAATTTTTGAATAATCAAGACTAATTCTCCCCATGGTTCATTGAACCACTCCCTAGGTATACCTTTGGCCATGTCAAAGGTTCCCTTCCTGTTTTTCTCTAAGAAGAAAGTCCATGCTTTCTCCTTGAAATGTAGACCCTTGTGATAATTTTCCTCTATCAGTGAAAGGTCTAGTTCTTGGGAAATGTATTCCCGAGTCACTGGAATAATTAGGTTCCCTACTCTTGTTTGCTCCTGAGTATAGTTATTCACAAATTCTCTGGTTATCCCCTCACTGTGACCATCGAACCTTTGTAAAAACCCTATAAGTCATGTCTGATACAACTTTTCTATTGTTTCCTTCTTCCATTGTTCTATTTTAGATTTTGGCTCTATCCTGGTGGCCATTTTTTCTGAAAACCAGTGGATATACCCTTCTACTGTCATTAACTTCATTTTGAGCAATTAAAATAACAATAATTTGTGCATCCAAATCCTTTTTGATTGAGTTTGTAGAAGGCTTACCTCTCTCTTGTTATTCTTTAGAATTATAAAACCAAGCTTCTTTTTGTCTCTATTTTTCTGCAATCAATGAATCAATATTTTTTTATTAACCTCTATGACTGAAAAACAAAATCAAATTGCCTTTTCTGATGCAAAATCCATTCTTGGCTCTGTCCGTTTCTATCACATCCCTGTTCTATCCATACAAACAAAGTATTCCTTCATGCATAACATTGTTTGTAAATGAAGACTTGGAAATCGATCTTTGTTTTTTTTAAACAAAATCACATCATGATTTTTGTTCTTTTCGAATTTCCTTGTGACTTCTCTTAACTCATTCTTATGTCAAACAAATCATATGTCAACACCATTATTTAGATCTCGTTCATAAACAAACTAGTGTTCTTCTCTTCGTTTACTATTTGTCATATTAATTCCACTGTGTATGCAATTAATCTTACTGTTTATGCAATTAATTCCACTGTCTATGTATTCAACCCTTGATTTTTTCCTTTTGAACTCATTGTTTACACAATAAAAGCATGGTTTTTGAACTCACTGTGTATTTAACGAACTATTTTTATGCATTCCTTTGCAAGACTTTCAATGCTCTGTTTTATTGACCAATTTGGTGTAGACACACATTTATGCAATCAAACCTTAACTCATCATTACCCAACATGTGTTTATGTAATCTAAATTACAATCAAATTCTCTATTTTAATTTGGCAACAGCATGTGTTTTGAAAACTGCACTTTAACACTATGTTTTCGTTATTCTTGGAAAAATTCTGTGTTTATGTATACATAACTACACTAATCACTTCGTGACATTACTCAAGTGTTAATGAAAACATTTAGTTCTGCAATCAAACATTCAGTGCAATGATTTAATGGAGTTACTAGGCCACAATAACTTATATTGATTTCCTTTGATTTTGACTTAACCGACTTGCATTTTATTATGGTTGCCACTTGTTAAATCTCGGTTCAAAACATCTATTCTTTGACTGATGGCAAAGACAGATAATGACAAAAATCAACAGAAGTTGAAGCGCTTCCCTATCTCGGAATTTAGCTTCTATTTTAATAAAGGAATCCCATGATTTCCTCATAACCATCTGTTGCATTGAATGAGGAAAATCAAGTTTCGATCTTACCTTATTTTGCACGAGATTGCTTTGAAATAACTCCACTTTTCGTATTAGTCTTCTCAGCTTATCTCTTGATCCTCACTGGATTTCCTCCTTATCACTCCAATCCCTAACCGCTATATCTTCTAGTTTGCCTTCTTGGTTTATTTTCCTCTCTTCTCGTGTTTCTTCACTCAAAAACACATCTCAAGCTCACAACCATATGCTAAAATTATTTCGCAATATCTCATCGCTCTCCCTGAACCCTGAGAATGGCTGTGATGGTGGAGAGGGAACTATATTCACAATAGCTTTGTATATAATGGCAGACTCTGTGTATTCAATGGTAGACTATTTGCAAACTCACGGTGTTGTTTGAAACCTCTGCTGTTTGTATTTAAAATTGCGTTTGACTGTTTACCTGCTCTAATGGCTTCCATCATGGCCGTCCCTTATTCCATCGTGACTGTTCCACATACCATTCCTTAGTACTGTTGTGGCATTCATTGTTTGACCTTGACTGATATGCCACTTATACCATCGTATTGTTTGGAAACCATATGTTTCATTATTGTTGGTTCGTATTTTTTATGTGTTATGTTTTGATTTCCATTTGAATGGTTTTGATTGCACGTTGTATGGTCCTATCCCTATTCAACTGTCATCATCCTTATATCCACTTCCTCCATTACCTACGGCTTATTCCTCCAAATCATTCATAACATGCATTGTTTGATTATCATAATAACATGTATTTGCATTGTATGTGTTTATAATAACCCTCGTTACTTTAACAATATCATTTATTATGTGCCATTATAACGTATTACAATAACTCATTTCCACTTTGTATTTGTTATAATGCGCATGTTTCCATAGGTTTGTATTTCAATATAACTCGTTTTAATTTTAAAAATGACCACATTTAGGTCATGTTTTAAAATTAATTCCATAATACTAATGTTGGTATTGGTTGTGCAGGTTCTTAAGGTTTCAATTGTTGAACCCTCTATTTTGATCCTTTTTGCTTTTCAAAAAAAAAAAAAAAACTTATGGTTAGGAGATGAAATGGAGTATGGAATTATGAATATAGACTATAATAGTATTATATATGGGATAATGTTTATGAATAGGATAATAGGATGAGGGTAGTAAAATGAAGAGGTAAGTAAAATTATGCTTTCAAGTACTAACTATAATTTTAACATGTTTCTAAAAATTTCTAATTTTTTTTTTTGAATTTTGAAGAGAAGAACTTTGTACTTATAGTACTTGTACTCCGTGATAATTTGTGATAAAGCCTATGATGTCTTCTGGTCAAATGTCTTTTGTTGAAATGTCTAAGATGGATTGAATAAACTTTATTTCTGCTTTCTGTTCTAACATCCTCCATTGATTCCAGTCTATTGGTTGTTGATGTCGTTCAGGTCCCATCTGCAATTGATTCATAATAACTCAGGTCCCTACTATCATGTACATTTTTATGCAGTATATGCATGTTTTTTCTAACATTTTAGGTCCCTTCTGCCCAATGGTTTCAAAAATGTTTCAGGTCCCAACTGCCATACAATACAAGCTCCGTCGTCAATTCAGCTGCGCAAACTAAGTTTCTTTTGTGACCTTTCCCCTTGCTTATCTGAAGACTTGTCCTCAAGTCTTGTTTCTTTGAAGGATCTTCTGCAAAATCAAACTTTTGTGAGAGTAGAACAGAAATTGTGAATTCATATAGGCCAAAATGAGTTGGTTTTCTTTTATGAATTCCTTTTTTCTTGGTGTCAGTTGCCTGGTTTTCACTAGAAATTTTTTTATTATTTTATTATTATTATTATTACTATTATTATTATTTTAAATTATTCTAGGGCACTAGAAGGCATATGGCTATGCCATTCCATTACTTCCAGATCTGTCTCTTGTATAAGTTGTTTCACAAATTCTTCTCTATTGATAGGCTTATTGTAAACTTTAAGCCTATGTCCGTTTACTAAAAATAATGTAGAATCTTGATCAATTGTTTTGATATGAACAACTCCATTGTTGAAGATTTCTTCTATGTCATATGGCCCTAGACAATGAGTTGTTAACTTTGCCTTGAATCTTTGAATTTGGAGTCAAACAATAATGCCCAGTATCCCTTGTTGAATGTCTTGTTCTTGATGAATCTATCATGCCATTTCATTCTTTGCTGTTTCACTAATGATGGGCGTTCTACTGTTTGCTGTCTTTGTTCATCCAATTGGTTCAATTCCATTATCCATTACTATTGTGCTTCAGACAGTTCTAGTCCTAATTCTGCTGCCAACTTAAATGTGTGTATCTGAAATTCTATGGGAAATAATACTTCTTTTCCATACACTAACTGGTATGGACTGAACCCAGTTGTGTTTTTCTATGTTATTCTGTATGCCCATAGTGCATCTCTTAACTTTTCTGACTAGTCCTTCCTATTCATATGTACTGTCTTTGTCATTATGGTTTTTAGGACTTTATTTGTCACTTCCACTTGTCCGTTTGCTTGAGGATGGTATGGTGTCGATTTCCTGTGTTTGATCTTTTAGTTTTCCGTAAGATCCCGAACAAGTTTTGAAGTGAAATGTGTACCTTGATCAGTTACAATCTGTCTGGGTATCCCAAATCTTACAAAGATTTCCTCAAAGAGGAATGTGACCACTGTATTTTCTGTTTCCCTTGCGACTGCCTTTTCTTCCACCCACTTAGTTACATAATCTTTACATACCAAGATGTACTTCTTTCCGTTTGATGGTGTATTTATTGGTCCCACAAAATCCATAGCCCATTTCTTGAATGGTTCTATATGCACTTGTGGTTTAAGTGGCATCTCATTTGATACTATTGGTCTCCCTATTCTTTGGCAACTATCACACCTTTTGACATAGGATTTGGAGTCTTTGAAGATTGCTGGCCAGTAGTAGCCTAATTGTAGCACCTTGTAAGCTATTCGCTTGTTTGCAAAATGACCATCACATGATTCGTCATGACATGCTTAAAAAATTTCTAGTATTTCATCTTCTCTAACACATTTTCTTATTATTAAATCACAACTAGTATAAAACAGATCACCATTCACCCAACTATATCTAGAGTTTTCTCTAATGATCTTTTGTTTTTGTTTCTTTTTGAACTGAGTTGGTAATTTCCCAAAGGATAAATAGTTTGCTATATCTGCAAACCATGGTGTTCTTACAGTTTTGCAAACAAATGTTCATCTAGAAAGTTATCTGCAATAGGATTTGGACTACCAGGTGTATGAAGCCTTGAAACAAAATCAGCCACTTGATTGTCTTCCCTGGTCGATCTTGAATTGTAATGTTAAATGCTTGCATTAACAATAACCATCTTGTTATTCTTCCATTTGTGATTGATTTGTTCATTAAGTATTTAATTGCTGAATGGTCTGTATTAATAAATACTTGGTATCTTGTTATGTAATGCCTGAATTTGTTTACTGCATGTACTACAGCTAACATCTATTTTTCTGTGACTGTAGAGTTCATTTCTGCTGGTGTTAATTTCTTGCTTATAAAGTATATAGCATAATTGAACAAGTTTTCTTTCTGTCCAAGTGATGCACCTATAACAGTATTAGATGCGTTAGTCGAAATATGAAATTGAAAAGACTAGTTTGGTCCTCAAAGAATGGGTGCAATTGATAGTTTTTCTTTCAATACTTGAAATGCATTTTGAAAATGATTTTTCCATAGGAATTCGACATCCTTTGCAAGTAACTTGAATAGAGGCTGTGTTATTTTGTTGAAGTTTTCTATAAATCGCCTATAATATCCTGCATACCCCAAGAAACTTCTTACCTTCTTTTGAGTTGTAGGTCGCATCAAATTCACAATGAATTGTATTTTAGTTGGATCCACCTTAATTCCTGATGAGGAAATATGGTGTCCCAAGACTATTCCTTCTATTAACATCATGTATCATTTTTCATTATTTAGGGACAAATTTGTCTCTATGCATCGTTTCAAAACTTTCTCAATATTTTTTATGTAATCATTGTATGTATTTCCATATATAGTGAAATCATCCATATAGACTTCTACACATTCATGGATCAGATCAACAAATATTTCAAGCACTTCTCTTTGGAAAGTAGCAGGTGCATTACATAGTCCAAATGGAAAAACATTATATGCATAGGTTCCCCATGGGTAGGTAAATGTTGTTTTGTCCTGGTCTTCCATTGCTATTCTAATCTGATTATACCCACTAAACCCATCTAGAAAGGAAAAGAATTTCTTCTTAGCTAATAAGTCTAGAACCTGGTCAATGAATGGTAGTGGGAAATGATCTTTTATTGTTGCTTTGTTTAATTCCTGGTAGTCCACACATATTCTCCACTTCCCATTTTTCTTTGGTACGATTACTAAGGGGGAACCCATTGACTATCTGAAATAGGATAGATGAACCCAACTTGCAGTAGTTTCTATAGTTCTTCTTTCACTATTTCCTTCATCATGGGGTTCATTCACCTTTGAGGTTGCTGTACTAGTTTAATCTGGTCATCTGTATAGATGTGGTAGATACATGTTTTAGGATGAATTCCTTGCATATCTGTGTAATCCCAGGCAAAATATTTTGAGTATTTTTGTAGTAATGTTACTACCTCTTGTTCTTGTGACAATTGTAAATGGTTACCAATGGTCAAATGTTTTCCAGGATATATCTCAATTGTTTTTGTTGTTGAATTGGTAATTGTGTTTACATGAAAAATATTTGTGAAGGATTCTTGCAGGGAATGAATTGTACAAGTTTCCTGAAAACACTGATTCAAAAGATTACTTGCAACTTCATATTGAGTTACTCTAAGCTACTCTGAAATATCCGGTTCTGAGATGAAAAGATCCAATAGATCTTCATTCTCTTCTTCTTCTCTAAGATCAAAAAATTGGTTAGTACTTAGAACTGTTTTAGTTTGCTGTTGTTCTTGTTCTTCAAGCATTGATACTAATGAAGGTGATTGTGCAGGAGAATAAAGTGTGATGTGTTTTCTCTCATCTCCATGTGCAATAATCATACTTCCAGATCTGCATCCTATAAAGGCATCAACAGTGGCTAACCATGGTCTGCCTAAGATTAGAGGATGTCCTCCCAAGTTTGTTTTTGGTTGCAAAATGAGGAAGTCTACAGGATACTCCCATGAATCCAAAGTGACTATGATATCTTCTAATATTCCTTCTGGTATAAATTTAGATCTGTCTGCTAATTCTAAGATTGTAGAAGTAGATCTAATGTTGTTTAAATGCAAATGTTTCATTGTCTCTATAGTCATTACATTTATAGTTGCTCCCAAATCTATCAATGTGTTTGGAATTGAGAAATTGTTGATTGAAATAGTAATCATAGGGATACCGGGGTCAATATATTTTTCTACTGTTGTTTTTGTAGACATGAGGCTTGCTAATTTTCCAATGACTTGGATTGTAGTAGGATCCTTCTTCTTTTTACCAATTTTCTTGATGCATAATTCCTTTACTGTTTTAGTATACATTGGTGTTTCTTTGATCACTTGTAATAAATGAATTTTTACATAAAAAATTTTCAGTTCATCCAAAATATCAAATTTAGGAAGGGTCATTTGAATTTTCTGCTCTACTAAGCTCTCTGGATAGGGTGGTGTTTGAGTTATGATAGTTTTTCCTTTCTGAGTTTGTTTCTATGAATGTGATGTTTTAGGTTGTTCTCCTTGTTCAGGTGGTTCTTCTATGATCAGAGGAAAATCTTTATGAAGTACTTTCCTAGACCTTAAATGGACATAATTTATGGGAAGAATGGAGTATGTTGGAAAATATGTTGCTTCTTCAACATTGTATGCAGGTTTATCCATTTTATTGCTCAGATTTGCCACCGATTAGGCTGGTAGTTGAGTTGGTCTGGGCTAGTTTGAAGGAAACTATAGCTGTTGTGGTTGTGTTAGTAATGGTGCGGAATTCTATTGTGGAAATGGCATGGGTAGTGGATATGCGGAATTCTGTTGGGAAAATGGCATGGACTGTGGATATTGTTGGAACTGTTGATATGTGAATGGTTGTTGATATTGTTGTTGGTATTGTTGAGGATACATTTGTTGAGGTGGCTGGTTTCCATAACCATATCCTTTCCAACCTTGTGTAGGTTGGTTTTGATATTGTTGTGGAGGCCAATCTTGCCATGGCATTAGGGCATTCCAAGAGTTTTGAGGAGGATACTGATAGTTTTGTTGAGGGAATTGCTGAGGATTTTGTTGAGGAATCCTTGGTTGCCAAGGCCTTCTTGGTGCCACATAATAGAAACCTTCTGTTCCTTATACTTCTTCCATTGGATTCATTTTCAATTCTTTCAACTTTAGACAGTTTTATGTTGAATGATTTTCTGTGCAAAGACCACACACTTGAACACTATCTAAAGGACATTCTCTTAATGCATGTTTCTTCCTACATTTGGGGCAAAAGATTGCTAAGATTTTCTGTTGCTCTTATTTCTTTTTGTTTGATTTTAGAACATCTACCTGTGTCCCTAATGTACTTAGGAGATCAGTTTTGAAATTTTCTAGCAAGCTTCCTTTCTCTGCTCTTGTTACCCCTCCTACTGCTGATTTTGTTGCTTTTGAACTAACATATCTTCTTCTAGCTTTTGCTCTTCCTCTAGAATATTTTTGACATAATTTTGCAATTTCATTAAATGGAAAGTTTGAAATGTCACCCTTTCCCATTACATTCAAAATGTCAAGGTATTCATCTCTTATACCCTTGAGAAAGATTGTTCAAATGGTTTCTTGGTTTAGTGAGAGTTTTTTAGATTTTTGCAGATTATAAGCAAATATTTCTAAGTATTCTTCTAAACTTTCGTCTTCTTATTGTGTCATTTTGAAAACATCCTCTTTCGAGTCGCTAGAACTACAATAGGCTTATTTTTTTAAGAAATATTGCCTTCATTTCATCCTAAGAAGTTATTATTCTTTCTCCTAACCCCATGAACCATTTTAAGGCTGCTACTTTCAAAGTAGCAGGAAAGAGACGAAGTTTGTGCGTGTCATCTGTGTATCCGTAAGTTCTACACAAGATGTCAAATTCAAACATAAATGAGTTAGGATCTTCTGTTGACATTCCATAGAAGTTAGGCAATACAGAAGGTGGAATATTTTTCATTTTCACATCTTCTCCTAATATTGCACTTGTATCCAATATCGGAAAGCCAAAAGTAGCTTTTGAATCACCAACATTTTCCTGTTCATTATCATTTTGTCTTTTCCTATTCTCTTCTCCCTTCCTATCTTTTTCTCTTTTTGCATCTTCCTCTCTTTGTCTTCTCCATTCTCTTTGTTTTATTTCATATCCAAGTCTTTGTTCAGGAGTAAAGATAACAAATCCATGCCCTTATTCTGTCATAGCTTCAGCTATTTCGATGTCAACTTGAGATTCAAGTTGGATGAAAATAGGCTGATTTATGAACTAAAAAATGGGCTGATGTACTTTAACAATTTCTTTTTGTTTTCCTGAAGTAGGTGTTGCTTTTGGAGTTTGTTTTCTTTTCACCTCCCAGGTTAACAAAGTTTGTCTTTCAATTAAAGTTAATCTTTGTCCTGTTCTTTGTTTTTCTTCTAATTCCTCTGTTGTTGGTTTAACAGCAACAGGTGTGGTTAGTTTTTATGGTCCTATTTATATTGATAGAGGGTTTTGTTTAATAAATCTACCTTTAGGATCTCTATTCCTAGGCATAAAAAAACATAACTAAGAAAAATGTAACATAACTAGATTTTTATTGTTTTTGTTTTATCAAATTTTTAGTATTTTTGTTTATCTTCTAATTGACTATGTTGATGGATGCCTCCCTAGCAACGATGCCAAAATGTTGAGCTAATTTATTAACAAAAATTAACACAAGTATTCATTATCAATCCAAGTTTGTAAAACTTGGAGGCATGTCCACAATGTATGGATATCAAATGTAGCCAAACTTAGAAGATAAAATCTAAGGATTTAAGAAAGTGAATATTACAAATATAAATCTATTTAGACAATTCTAATTCACTTATGCAATGTATGTAAGATAAAGTGGCTCTTAGCTTAAGAGATCCATTTTTGTCCTTCTTATATAATATTGTTTAATGAACAGAAATAAAAAATCATTAATTAACAACTGCTCATGATGCATGAATAGAAAATGAAGGAGACTCCTAACTTAAGAGATCTTTGGTAATCCTCATCACAATTAAGTTATCATTATGATATTGTTAGAAACAGAAATTGCATAAAACTGCTTAAACACACTAAAGATGAATTCTAGTTTTGATCCATTAATTCAACAAAAGGAGGATTTAACTTAAACCCTTTGTTGTCCCTTCTTATCAAAGTGATAAAAAAACTAAGATTAATCAGAAATATAAATTATTACTCATCAATTCAAGTAAGCAAATCTGAAACAAAACAAGTGAATAATTCTGAAGCAACTAGTACATGAAAATTTAAGCTAGTTTAACAATAAAGTGTACCTAGCTTGGAGTGGGGGCCCTCCACCCTTGTCTTGCACACTTGAGAATGATATCAATTACTGAAACTTCAGTCACTCATCCACACCAATGAACAACAAAATGGAAGTAGAACAAGTTCTTCAAATTATCTTCAAATATTCAAATGTCTCAGCATAAAGTTATACAAAACTACACACAAAAGCCTTCAAAGTTTTGGCTTTAAATAGGAAATCATGAAGGAAACTGATATAAAGTCTATTTAACAACTCTATCTACTCATATCAATTTATCCAAGTCGAATCCATCCAATCTATCACTAAAAATATGGACAATCCCATGAAATCACAAAACTGCGCTATTTCCTAGGGATTTTCTGGATCACTGGTCATGTTTGACCAGAATTGATCGGGCCTAATTTAGCTTGTTTTAACAGAACCAATTGGGGTTAGTTCAGTCCTAGTTCCCAAGCTTTCCATTCATGTATCTAGCTCAAGCCCAGGTGTCCTGCAAGTATGACATCCATATAGTTATTACGAGAATTTTTTATTCTGTCCAAAAATTGCACTTGAAATTCAATTTTCATAAAAACTTCTAGAAATTGGAAAATTAAAATGAATGTGCATAAAATACATCAAAATGAGGTGAATGTGATGGAAAATGGATGGATAATATAAGAGTTAAGTAAGTTTCCTTAAGCAAAAATGGACCAAAATTGAGGGCCAACATAGGCTTCAAGGGAGGTCAAATTGATATCCTTAGGCTGAATTGATCTCTTCCAGACCAATTGGATGTGGAAGATACATAAATTACATTTGAATCAATACTTAACCTTTTTACATGATTCAAAATCCCAGGAAGGGCCTCTTTAAAAGTACAATCACCTTATTGACTCATAATAAATCCTAGAAGTCCTTAATGGGGATTTTGACCTAAAACATGGTGACCCAAGCATGAAACCCATGCTTTAATAAGTCACAATAATAATAATAATAATAATTATTTTCTTTATTATTTTTACAATTACATTACAAGATGACTCAAATACATTAAATGAAGATCGAACCTAGTTACATTTTCCGACCAGAATGGTTGAATAAAGGTTCGATCAATCACAACATGGAAGTGACGGGGTCAGAACTAATGAATAAGAGAGATTAGTTGGCCAAGGGGCAGGGACCCATTCCCTAGACTAGATGAACACCTTGAGAAGCGTAAGGGATGAGGTGAGAAGCTTTAAGGCTGATAATAAGAAATTGGCAAGAGCCCAAGAAAGGAAAGTAGAGATCAATGCAGGCATCCTGCAAAGTCTCTCGGATTGGCAGAGGAAAAGGAAGTTTGAGAGGAGGGAAAGTCAAGAGACTGAAAAAGCCCTCAAGAACCAGAAGAAAACACCAATGGAGAATATGTTGGTAGATTTAGGAAAAGGCACAGGCAAGGAAGTGAGAACACTATGCCAGGAGGTGAATTTATAAGCACTCCAAGTGGAGGGACCAACATGCAGGTGCAGTACTCTAGCATGCCATATAAATTGGTTGCATGGAGGCATCATCATTCCTGACATCAACATCACTCAATAAGAAAGGGAAAGGAAAAGGAAAAGTAACACATGCCTAAAGAGTTTAAGAATGCAAATCTACCTACATTTGATGGGGATATGAAGAAGGAAGAGGATGCAAAAACATGGTTGCTGGGAATGAGGAAAAATTTCATAATACATGACTATTCTAAGAATATGAAGGCTAGGATTTCCACGTATAGATTGAAAGGGAAAGTTGATATATGGTGGGAAGACGTGAAGAATTTTAGATCTATTACTGAGAAGGAACTAACATGGGGAGAGTTTGAAAATCTCTTTAGAGAACAATACTTGTCTGAGGGTTATCATGATAGCAAAAAAACAGAGTTCTATGAACTCAAAATGGGCCAATTAACCAATGAATAGTGTGTCACCAAATTTTTGAAAATGTTGAGGTATGTACCATATCTCAAGGATAAGAAAGCTAAGATACAAAGGTTTATCATCGGGTTGCCTTTGGAATTTAGAGATAAAATCAAATTGTTGGGACCTCAAACCCTGAAGGATGCTTTCAAGAAATTAGGACACTACTATGAACAACAAAAACACAAACTTGAGATTAGGAATAGTTGGATGGCCAAGAGAAATGTTAAAAGTAATAAGGTTTGACCCAAGAAAGACCCAAACATGAGGGAGTTAAGGCATCCAACACAGATACAACAATTTCAACAAAATACCAATGTTGCTAACAAGAAACCAATGACAAAAAACCCAGGTTTGAAGGCTGAAAACCACTGAAGTGTTGGACCTGTGGTGGGGGCCACAAGAGAAGAGATTTACCACACTAATAGAATGTTGGACCACAAACCTACACCACTCAGGAGGAAATCACAATGGGAAAAATAGCTCGGAGTATGCCTAGAGTTTATGCAACAATGGATAATCGCCAAGAAGATAACAAGGCATACACCATTGAGATGGAAGGTAAGCTTCAACAACAAGTCATTTCCATTTTGATTGATCCATGTTCTAATTATATTTATATCAGCCCACAACTTGTGGAGAAGTGTGCGTTGGGCAAGGGGTTGCATCAAGAACCTTGGTTGGTTCAATTGGAAACAATCATAGGGAGAAGAATCAACCATTGAGTAAAGTCGTGTGAAATTGAGCTCAGTGGCATGGACGTGGTAGCCCACTTAAATGTGTTACCATTGGGTGGGTATGACTTATTATTGGGAATGGATTTCCTGTACTTACATCGGACTAAGATAGATTGCTATGAGAAAGCAACATAATGCTTGGATGAGCAAGGAAAAAAAGGAGTGCTACAAGGCAAGAGGAAACCCATATCAGGGAGGTTGATCACTTCCATGCAAGCAAAACACAACAAAAGGAAAATATGCATGTTATTTTCAGTACAATTTTTCCAGAGTGAGGAAGATGATAGAAGATTAAAGGACAAGGAGGCTGAATTGCTTCAAAAGTACCCTGTTTTGCAACAATATGCAGATGTTTTTCCAGTGGAGGTTCCTGGATTACTTCCTCACACAGAGATAGATTTCTCTATCAAACTAGTGCCACAAGAAACACCAACATCGAAGGCTCCATATAGAATGAGCATGCAAAAGTTGGTTGAGCTCAAATTACAATTGAAGGAGATGCTCGACAAGGGTTACATAAGGCCAAACGTGTCTCCTTAGGGAGCGCCAATATTATTTGTAAAGAAGAAATACGAAACCCTTCGATTGTGCATTGATTACATTCAACTGAATAAAGTAACCATTAAGAATAGGTACCCATTACGAAGGATTAATGATCTCTTTGACTAGTTAAGAGGAGCAGTCGTTTTCTCCAAAATTGACTTAAGGTCAGGCAAACATCAAGTTAGAATTAAGGAGGAATATATCCATAACACTACCTTTAGAACAAGATATGGGCACTATGAATTTGTAGTGTTACCCTTTGGACTCACTAACGCCCCAACCACATTCATGTGCTCGATCAACAGAGTATTGTGTCCATACTTGGATAAGTTTTTCATAGTGTTTGTTGATGGAATTTTAATGTATTAAAAAATAGAATAAGAAAATGAAAAGCATTTGGATGTGGTGTTACAGCGATTGAGAGAATGTCAAATCTATGCAAATCTCAATAAGTGTGACTTCTTACAGCCACAAATACACTATCTATGGCACATCTTCTCTAAGGAAGACGTATTTGTTGATCCTGAAATGATCAAAGCCATAAGGGAGTGACCAACTCCAAAGAACGTGGATGAGATTAGATCATTCATTAGATTGGAAGGATACTATAGGATATGTATTCATAATTTTTCCAAAATCGGTCATCCCATTACAACTTTGCATAAGAAAGGGAAAATATTTGAATGGACAACACAATGTGCGGAAAGCTTCGAGAAGTTGAAACAATTTCTCACTAGTGTGCTAGTGCCGAGAATCACAGATTCAGATAAGGATTTCGTGGTGTCTACAAATGAATGCAAAGAGGGACTCGATGGAGTCTTAATGCAATAAGGGAAAATAGTGTGCTATGAATCTAGAAAGTTGAATAAACATGAGGAAAATTATGTAACAAATGATTTATAATTGGCCACTATAGTGCATGCTTTGAAAATGTGGAGGCACTAACTCCTTGGCAGGAAGTTCATGTTCATGTCAGACCATAGTGGACTCAAGTATTTGTTTGGACAACCAAAGTTGAATGCTAGGAAAGCAATATGGTTGGCTATGCTCAACGAGTTTTATTTTGAGATTAAGCACATAAAAGGGAAGGAAAATAGGTTATTGATGCCTTGAGCTAGAGAATCCAATTGAATCACTTGGAAACGGTAAGTTGGTATGCAACAGATCTGGAAGAAAGAAACAAAAGCACTAGAAAACTGGACAAGAAGTACCAGCAACTAAAAGAGAAGTTGCGACAAGGATGAAGGATCTCATCTCACTGAGGATGACCTAATCAGGTTTAAGGGCATAAACAATGTAAACTTTGAAGCGGGAATTGATACTGTTACCCGTTTCGTAGAGATAACAAAAAAGTGACCTGATTTTGAAAGGGGTGATGCAGAATACACATGTTTTTTTAGAGCATAGTTTTTGGCACTTCAATTTTTTTTTTATGTACATTATGTTTTAGAATGGTAGTGATTTTCATGCTGATTTAAAAAAAGTGAGTATTCTGCAACACACCCTTTTTTTAAAAGACCTATTTTTTGACTTTAAATTTTCTAGTGTATGAAATGTAAATAATTATTTTCTAAATTTGATAGTTTTTGAAGCAGTCGTTTTTTTTCATATTTTCTTGTTTTTTATTTTAATTTTAATTTTTTTTGTAGTGAGGTTTTTATTGTTTTGCATTTTTAAATTAGAAAGTCAATATTTTGAATTTTAGATAATCTACATATTTATACATCCTTAATTTATTTTTCAATCCACATGAAATAATTGTTTCTAAAAAACAATATTTTTTAACAATGGACATAAAAATAACAAATTTTAACATAAATATAACAAAAAAACTACACGTTTTGATAAATTTTTGCTAGAATTGACATGTCAAAATCACAATTTTTATACGAAAATTTTAACTAAAAATGG
>APFE030134112.1:1751-13424 GCA_000404065.3 Pinus taeda
ATTGGCTAAAAAAAGTGTTGCTTTTTGTATCCTCATAATGTGCTGTCAATTCTTTCGTAAAAATTGCCCTAGTGATAATTTGTTTACTAGAGCAAAGCCATTGATACCATACAAACTGATTTGGTTCCAAATATAAAGTTGCAATACGTACCTTTTGTGTGTTTTGCACATTATTGAGATCGAAAAATTGCTCTATCTGTAATATCCATGTTGCGGGATCCTTGCCATCAAACTTCCTCATATAGATTTTTTGGAATATGGTGGGCCTTCGATCTAACATTAGAGTCTATGAAATCATTATTAACATTTCTTTTGTTCACATCATGAGTTTCCTTCACTACCCTTTCACCATTTGTAAGTATTTCTTGTAGAAAATTTGTCAAATTTGTCTTCAAATCTGCCATGTCTGTCTTCAAATTTGTCTTCAAATCTATCTTCAAATCATCCATCTTAGATTCCATGCCCTTTATCTTAGATTCCACGCCATTTATCTTAGCTTTTTCTAGCTTTTGTGAGAGTGACATTTGTTGCACTTGGTCTTGTAATTTTGATATATCATGTAGCATTTCTTCCTCTTCTTCATGAGTCATGCTAGAGGTTTTAGGTTACTTACTAGAGGGCATCATTTTACCGATAATAATTCTCTACTATGCCCTTTGAATTCTTTCAAAATAATTTTTCAAACCAAGCTTAAGAAAAAATTTAAAAAAATCTACACACATTTTTTCACTTTGTAGGAGCTCGATATTGCCTCTGATGTATCTCTGTAATTTCAGATCATCCAGTTTTGAAATTGTGACCTACAGTAGCCCTCTATGTCCTATTTCCAATACCACCAGTCTGATCCAAATTGGATTCTCCAAGGAAGAGTTATGCCAAATCTCTCACAGTGATCTGATTATAGACTAGTTGAGTAGAGCGAACTTGTATGACATGCCACGTGTCCCTGTTTTGACCTTTGGATCTAAAAAATATATAAAAGAAGCTACAGTCCATCCTCTTTGTATAAATTCTTACTAAACTTCGATCCGATGCTTAGAGGGAAAGTTATGACGTTTTTCCCTAGGTCACATGTTTGGAATGTAATTCAGGAGTCTGCAAAAAGACAAACTTCCTCAGATCATATCTCTGAAAATATAGCTCTAAAAGCTCTGAAATTTGGGCCCAAGGTTCAGTGTGATTTCTTCTCAAATGGGTTTGTCTTTTCACTTCTGAAATGCTACAAAATAAACGTTATAGCGAAAATGCCACGATGACCTTTTTGGAGCAGCGAAACCCTAGAATCCAAAGCTCTGATACCAAATGTTATGAAACCAGCTCACAAAAATATAGAAAAGATAGATCCACGCCTTAGAATTCAGTCTCTTCGAGGGGGAAACCTCCTTTACATTACACAAACGAATGATTCTTTGATGATTCAAATGAAAAATCCTCCTTTCTATATATAGGAGTCTAAGGAGTCACAATATAACCCATTCGACCTAACAATAATAATATAAAGGCACAAAAATAACAATAGAGGGATTCTATGGGGCACAATAATAACAATATGGGGACAATAGGGGCACAACAATATTAATAAGGGATATAACTACAATAGTAATGGAGTAATCAATAGTATTATAGGGACCTAATAGATCTTGACGTATTGAGAGAAGAAGAGGTCCTTCCTTTAGAGAAGTAGTTCATATATATCTTAGACATGGTTGTTAAGGTTTTCCCCCTCACCTTACTCTACTTGACTGAGTCGACAAGGATTAACCCAAAACAACCAACTAGAGTAGGTGATACTAGGTAGCACACAAGCGTTGTGTTTTCACCAAGCTTCACTATGAACAACACATATTTTCCATTGGTGTATCATGGATTGAAGACAACAAGTTCTTCATATAGAGGCAGGATGACATATAATCAAGTATTGATAACTGGACAAGTCTTATTGTACTTTACCTAGATTGTTTCAAAAGTCATCATGGTTTCATGTGAAACTAACCTATGGATGTAAATCAAAAAACAAACAAAAACACAAAGAAAATGTAGAAGTAAATGTGTAAGAAAATCGAGTAAGAAAACAATTAGGAAAACAAGCAAACATGCAAAGTAAGAACCAAACATGATTGCAAGCAAACAAACCAAAAGAAAACACTACTCCTACTCCTAAGCTAATGGTGCATGGGTCTAATTATGTAAAGTGATACTTCCAATGTAGCCACCGGTGCATTGGTCGACCCATGTTGGTGAAGGCATGGTTCACAAACAACACAGTGGTGCTAACTAGAAAACATGAAAGATATAACAACGAATAAAATCACACTTTGGGCTTAAGTGCGTCCATAGAAAATAAGTGAGTGAAAGTGTGTGGCATGTACTCTGTGGACTTGCCATGGTATTGTTCTACATTGCATGTAGAGGTTAAGTGTATGCATTATCTTGATTGTGACATGCAAGCAAATGTGAGAAAGGTATACCACTTACATTGCACAAGAGTGCTTGCCGTGTAATATTCCTCCAATTCAAGAGCGATGGGATTATGTAATTCGAGTGGAGGAAGCGAAATCTGTGTGTGATATTGATCTTCAATGCATACAGATGAGTGATGAGGACCCTTGGGTGTTTGAACACTTTCCTGATTGAAAGTGAAAGCAACCTTAGGACAGTGAGGGTTTGACATAACCATCAGCTCAGGCTAAAGTTCTTTGATAGACTATGGGGTTTCAACTACATTGATAGAATCAACATCGTGATCAGATGAAGAAGTAGAGAGATCACGACAACCAAGATAAAAAAATTCAAGATGTTTTTTGACATCCTCATGATTTGATGAATCATAAAGAGGGGTAGATGAGAAGCAAGAATTTTCACCCTCTACATTTATGGAAAAAGTAGATGAAGAATCAAGTGGATGTTCAATGAATGATTTTTTTCTCTCTGTTGCCATATGATGGACTGGCATCCAGTGTGCTCTGCGAATGATCACGAATGGGTGCATCTGTATTCGAAGATACACATGCGAAATCAAGGATGGAAAAATCATCAAATATGTTAGGAAAGAATAGAGGAGGCGTGGGAAACAGGGGATCATCCTTTGCCATGGGTTGATGCTCAGGATCCCAGTCATACTCTTCATGAATGATAGTGCAAGTTGGTTGTGCAACACCAACTCCATCAATAGATTGATCCTCACTCACAAGAGGTGTAGATTCTGGAATGGAAGAACACAGGACAATGTAATCCAGAGGATCAACAGAACATGAAGACAGAAGTTGAGTTAAGTCATGCACATGACAACCCATGGGCTTCACAACCAAATCTGTACGAAAATTGAGAGAAGTGATGTTGGGAGGATGTGACAATTGAACGAATGTGTGTGCATGTTCTCCCACATCAGTCTGCGGTGGTGGATTTGTTTAATGAGGGGACGATGGAGAGTCACTTTTGATAGCGATCATGTTCATCTATGATTGTGAAACCCCATCACCAAAGTATGTTGAGCAGGGTTTGAGCTTGAAATTCTTGTAGAATTGAGGCTTCTGTGATTCATCATAGCTATAAGAAGAGCTTCAGCGTAAATCACATGAAAGAGACCTTTGTCGACGCGTTTCGAACCAACTAGTGTGGTTCATCATCAGGACAACTTGTCCCGATGATGAACCACACTAGTTGGTTCGAAACGCGTCGACAAAGGTCTCTTTCATGTGATTTACGCCGAAGCTCTTCTTATAACTTGAAATTCTTCTTGGGATTGACAAAATTGGTAAGGCAATATTCAAATCTATCCATGAGATATTGGAATTTCATCTGACTTTTCAGAGCTTGAAACTATAGTACATGGAAGCGCTCCAAAAAATCCTAAGGCGATTCTGGAGGAGTCTTCCATTGTTTTAACACTTTTTTGTCAAGAGGTTCTGAATCAAAATGATGGAAAGTAGATTCAATAAGATCACATAATTGCTCAAGTGAGTGTACGTTGCCGGGTGGCAGACTCCAACACTGTCGTTGTGGGGATTCGTGAAGTGTGTATGAAAGAAGCATGTTGGCCTCTTCTGCATAGAACTCGTCTGCAAGGAATGCATATAAGTCTTCTAAGTACTCATGCTAGGCTACTTCACCTTCACTATCATAAGTGAAATCGGACAAGATATCACCAAAATCCCTCGTGATGTTGAGAGGTTTGGCATGTGAAAAAAATCACATAGGGATGAGTTTGATAGTATCCATGATAGATGTATGAAGATTCAAAACAGGTTGTAAGGACTGAGCTTGTCATTTGGCCCTCCTTCTAGCACTGAAATTTTGATAGTGCTAGACCTGCCAACATGTTAGGGGATCTCCCTGATAAGAAGTCCTAACTAAACCTCAGATCATTTTTTGTAGGATTCCAAGTAATAGGTCATAAGGTATCACCTTGAATGTGGTTGCACCTATAGGTATGTAAGATGTCCTTGTTGGTAGCAATGGTGTGACATGCACAACAAGCCAATGAAAGTGCATGAATGGTTCTAACACACGGAAAGTGGAGTGAGTGCATCCCTTGGAATCTTGTGGAACCACACAGCTTGGAAGGGAACACACGAGCAAAGATGCATCATGAATTGGAAGGTAGGAAAACCAACAATCCAAAATGATCATTAAACCAAGAGTACATCTCAGTAATATTCATACATACATATACATAAAAGATTCTATACATACATGCGTAAGCAAACATATACATATATCATTAGAGTAACCAAGGTAACTGAAATACAATAACAACATATGCATGAAACATGTTGGCTCTGTTATATTAAGAAGTGAAAGTTTGAATCATACAGTACAACCATGACCAACCACTAGTCCTGATAATGGAATGTTACAGTAACTGCCGTCTAGTCCTCCATAGAGATGTCCTCACTGTACATTGTGGAGAAGTCAAGGCTCATTACAATACTCTCCAAGATTTTTCTAAGATACTCCTATCGGAAGCTTGGTTGCCCAAGCGCCCTTACAATGAGTTATGAGGTTTTATAAATAGAAAAGGGTGGGGTGACCCTTGACATTCCCCTTTGTGACTCTTCACCTACCCTCATGACTCTTCAACTAGTACATCACTGTTACATTCAACTATCGACACTTGGACTTTCACTATACAACATGTTAGATACAATTTGCACATGTATCAATTGAGACAAAATAGGCTTGACCAAGCCATGCAAAACATCACTAAGAATTGGACAGTTGTGGGAAGACCAAATATTCAACATCCTTATGATGATCGATGGTGGCAAACTGATGCCAAGCTTGGTCACCCATGATGGTGTCAGCGTGCTCAATGATGACATCCTGTTGAAGGTGAACTCTTGCCTCCATTGCATCTGGGTTCATTGATAAGGCTCCTTTGTCCAACTCATCTAATAACATGTGAATCATCATCTTGATTGAAATTGTACTAGCAACATATTGATCCATAGTGTCTGTGTTCATATCCAAGTGTGTGCTTGTGACTATGCGCATCAACTTGTCGACATACATGTTTAGCTCTAGTAAGACTTGGTTGTTGTCTTTACCTCAGTGAATGTCTCAATGGGTTGGATCGCATGAATTCACACAATGACATCCATGCTCCTAAAAACCCTTGCAGGTGATTGATGGTACTACTCACCCTATCTACTTCGTGCCAGCTGTTGGGCTGGTTCCATAACCTGTATGGGAACAATTTCATTAGTCTATGCATGTTGTCTCTCCTGCTGTAACTATTCCTGTTGCAAATCCTTCTCTCGTCTATGCAACTCCTGTTCTTCCTTGAGTTTGCGCTTCAGAACCTATAACACCTTCTCTATTTCTCTCTCTTCCTTCGTACAATCCTCTTGTCGCACCTTCACCTCTTAGCCTCAATCCTGAAAGCTTCTTTCATCACAAGTGGATATGCTTAAACTTGTAACTTTGCTCCGCCTCTTTGTTGTCAACAACCTTCCTCTTGCATTTGTCGCACATAGGTGTGCTACCTTCTGTTGCTGCTGATGGTGCTGTACGTTGTGAAGCCATTTCCATTTCATCTTGATATCCTTGTCCATGAAGAACTTGATGTCTTCATAGATAGGCAAGTTCATGGACACTTGATTGACTGCATCCCTAGTTGTGCTCTCAACGATGTCTTTGATTGTGCTCTCCTAGAAGCCATTGTACATGTGCTGCTAAGAGGCATACGAACACCTGTGATACCTAGAGACATAAAAACACTCATGGCAAGAAATCTATCAGTTGAAAACCAAAACAAACTCAAGGACTGACATGCAACATACTTGTGTGATTGTTTGAGAAGATTGTGCAATTTTCACCAAGAGGCTGGGAGACTGACTGCCAAAACTGTACCATGCACAATTCAGGCTACTGGGAGGCTAACTGACTACTAGAACTGCTCAATGCACAGTCCAGCTTGGCCTGTTGAGGATTGAAACTACACAATGCACAATTTTAGTCAACAATAACATGCAAACCAACAAACTGTATTGTGCAGTTTCTTAGGCCAGCAAGCCAATACCTCCCAGAATTGTGCAACGCAAGCTTGGAGGTTAGTTCTGGGCCAAAATTGTACAATTTCTGGATGGAAGGAAGAGCTTTCAATTCTAGAAATGCGCAATGCTAGCTGGGCAAGGCAAGGTCCAGGCTAAGATAGCTTAGACCCGCTGATGGGCATCTAAAAACATGAGAAGTTTGAATGCATGGTGATAATGAGTGTAAACAAGAGTGAATGATCATGCATGAAAATAGTAAGTGCAAGATTCAGAAAATGGGAAAACGTGCATGTGTGTGAAGCAAGTCACCGTAATGGCAACCATCGGTGCAAAAACAATGTCATACATGCGACAACAGTGAGATGCAAACGAAAACTAAAATGATGCTTCTACAAGCTAACATACATCAAAACGATAACAATCACTCACTGGAATCAAGAAAAGGACACTTACACAAAGAAAAAAACAAAAAGTGACAGAAACACAATACAAGAGATGAGAAGTAGACTTACCCTCAAACAAGTAAGTTGAAAATTCCAAAGACTCCTGGATTCGATGTTAGATGTGAGAGATGCAAGATCGATGTGAGGAATGAGCTCTATAGAGTCCGGTTCATAAGTTTTGATAAGATCAAGGTTATGACACGCATGCCACAAATATAGGAAAAAATGACACTTGGTGGGAGGTTTCTAAAATTATCTTTGCATGTAACCTCGAGATGCTAAAAACAGATCTCCCAAATATAGGCATTCCTTTTAATGTTGCCTTTTGCTATTTCAGGAAAAGCAACCCATGCATGAAAATCAGTTTTGCTCGGTCCCGGAGGGGACTGGTTAACCTGAAGGCACATGCATCCGTTTGCAAGCCTCAGATGAAAATTTGTGCAATTTATGGGCTGAGCAGAGCTGGTTTCCTATTAGGCATTGTGCAATTTCTTGGCTGAGCAAGTCATTGCTACCCAAAATTACGTAATTTCTGGGCTAGTATACAGTGCTAGGCCAGATTACACTGTTTTATTTGGGAAGCTTGTTTGACAGTTCTATGCAATTTTGGAGCCCATGAGGCTGCCCAACATATTTGTTTAGTTTTTGGAGGGAAGGGTAGTTCCCCTCCAAAATTGCTCAATTTTTTGAGGGAGCTTCTCAGTAATAAAATATCTTAAGTTTGGAATGGCAGCCTTTGAAGCGAATGAAGCAAACTAACATACATAGGCTAGAAAGTGACTGGAAAACAAATGAAGCCTATGTACTTGATAGTGAAAGACATATTGCTAAGGATGGTTGGTAAGGAGGCTCCAAAACGAAGCTAAGGCAAAATTTTGGAGGGTGGTTGTAGCTGCTACAACATGTATTTAATTGTATTGCTCCCAATGGTCGAATATCCTCAATGAAAAATGGACCGATCCATGAAATTTGAAGTTTCTTTGGTTTTCCTTTAACTTGACTATCGTATATTAGGAATATATTTCTAACTTGAAGATGTTTATCTTGAATATTTCAGTCGTGCCAAGATTTTTGTTGTTTTTGATTAATTTGTTGATGATATAATGCATAAATTAAATCTTCCTCTAATTGATGTAACTAATTTATGTGTCTCGTTATAACTTTGTGTTGTATTTTAGTATCATTAACACGATTTGGCATTTCCTAAGCAATGGAATGACACAACTACTTCCTATCCATAGACAAGCTTAAACAATGTTGACCCTGTTAGCTACTTCTATGTTGTATGATATGCTCATAAAATCATTGGGATTTTACTATAACAATCACCTTTGTCTATGTTACAATTTTTTGTTAATCCTTTATGCATATTTTTGTTGAATTATTCAACTGTGTCATTTTCTTGAGGATGATATGTTGTAGTCTTCTTGTGTCATATCATAAAATCATTTGTTACTACTTTAATTGTGCAGTAACAAAATGTGTTCCCTTATCATTGATGAGGACCAGGTGGCAGCCAAAACATGTTAGTGTATTTTCATATATGAACTTAGCTTCTACTTCTTTAGTACCCAATGCTACAGGTTTTGTTTGTTCCCACTTTGTTACATATTCAACTACAGCTAGGATTTATTTTGTGGATGTTTGTTTAGCTCTTTCAGTCAAGATAGGTGATCAGGGCCAACATTTCTTTTGTTGGATTGGAAAAAAACTTCAAATTCAAATTCCTAAAATAAAAGTAGCCATCTACAAATTTTTCCTTGATGGACTGGCTTTTTTACAAGGTAATTTAGTGCTTGGTGGTATATATAAAATACAAAGGGGTTTTCCAAGAGCTAATGCCAAAATTCCCTTGGGGAAAATATCATTGCTAAGGCTTCACATTCTTTCATTGAATAATTTCTTTTTGCTTTATTTAGTTTCTGAATGGCATAAGTGTTTGGGTGGTCTATTAATTCATCATCATGTTGCGCTAAGACTGCTTCGACTACAACATTTGATCCATCTACATGAACATGAAATAATTTAGAATAGTATAGGAATTTGAGGATTGGTGCTTCAACCGACTTCTTTTCTAAAATTTGGAATAATTCGTAGCATTAGCCATACTAGATATAAGGAACATCTTTCTTTAAAAGTTTGTTGATTGGGAATGTTATGTTGGAATAATGCTTGAAAATGTTTTCTAGTATCATGTATGTCCTAAAATTATTTTAATTTTATTTTGGTTAACCAAAGGCTTTAAATATATAATTACCTTGATTTTTTCCATATCAAATTTAGTTTCTTCCTTTGAAACAACATGACCCAACAATATTCCAATTAGTGTTGCAAAGATGCATTTTTTAATATTCAGGGATAGTCGTATCTATCTGCATCTATCTAGCATTAGTCCTAGCCATTGAATATAATATTTTAATAATGTGTAGATTGTCCAGTCATCAAAGTATAAAACCATGGTTTTGTAAATGTAATCTTGAGACGCTTTAACAATAATTATCAAGAATACCTCAGGTGCATTTTTTATGAATGACATTACTCTATATGGAAGGAATCAAATTCAGTAACAAAAGTCATTTTTTCTCGATCTACTTCTGATATGGATACATGGTTGTATCCCGAGTAACCGTCTATAAAGTAGTAACATTCATGTCCTGCGAATTCATTGATAATCTTGTCGATGAACAAGGTTTGGAATGGAACAATATATACTAATTTACTTAATCCTTGGTAATTGACACAAATGCGTAGCCTTGTCAGATCATCTTTATTCAGCTGATCAGACATAAGACTCACCCATTTTGATGTGTTTATGGGGTATATAATAGTAGCGGCAAGCATCTCTTGTATTTCTTTATGTACAATGGGTTTATATTTATGCGCTAATTTGTTTGATCTCTTCTTTATTACTTTAGCTCTAGGAATGAGATTGATTTTCATTTCTCCCATTTCCTTGACTAACCCTTTTATGTATTTATAGTCTCGAGAAAATACATCTTGATACTCTTAAGTAATTCAAAAAATTCTATGTTTTATTTCTCTAACCAATAATCGCTAAGTCAAGCAATTTTTGGTTAGTGGTCATTTGATATGTCTACCTATCGTATTTTGTTTTTTTCATCCATATAGTCACATTCTTTTGATTCATCAAGTGGTTGTTCCTTGGCCTTTATTTCTTTGTAGGCTGGCTAAAAATATAACTTGTCTGATTTCTCTATATCTTGTTTAGTGACTTTGAATACTAATTGGATTTTCTTGTGATTTTCAAGATGATGCTTATTCAAGAAAAAGATCTAACCTTCGGTGGTTTCTTCTTCCATTTGTAACTGATTACCCAGCTTTTGGTTTATGGTGCGAGCTATATGGTTGCAAGTTACTGAACAAATAAGTAGAGTATGAGGATCATTTGGTTTTTCTCTGATAAATTCTTTAATTTTTTGGACTACGTCTTTTAAATATGGTTCCTCCGGTTTGAATCCAAAGTCCTCAATGAAGTTTTCCTTTAGTTATTTCCATTGGAGTGATTGGTCCCTTTAACTTATACAACTTATTCGGTGGATCATCTAAGGCATTTGAGAACTGTTGGGTCCCTATAATACTAGTGATTACCCCATTACTATTGTAGTTATACCCCTTATTAATATTTTTGTGCCCCTATTGCCCCCATATTGTTATTAATGTGCCCCATAGAATCCCTCTATTGTTATTTTTGTGGCATTACATTATTATTGTTAGGTCGGCTAGATTATATTGTGACTCCTTAGACTCCTATATACAGAAAGGAGGTTTTGTCAGTTGAATCATCCAAGAATTGTTCATTTATGTAATGTAAAGGAGGTTGCCCCCTCGAAGAGGCTGAATTCTAAGGCGTTGATCTATCTTTTCTATCTTTTCGTGAGCTGGTTTCATAACATTTGGTATTAGAGCTTTGGATTCTAAGGTTTCGCTGCTCCAAACAGGTCATCGTGGCATTTTCACTATAAATTGTTTCCTGTGATGTTTTAGAAGTCACAAAAAAAACCCATTTGAGAAGAAATCACTCGGAATCTTGGGTCCAAATTTCAAAGCTTTTTGCGCTATATTTGCGGAGATATGATCTGAGGAAGTGGGTCTTTTTGCAGACTCCTGAATTACATTCCAAAAAGGTGACCTGGGGAAAATATTCATAACTTTCTCTTTGGGGATCAGATTGAAATTTCATAAGAAGGTACAGAAGAGGACGGACTGTATTTTCGTGTATGCATCTTTCAGATCCAAAGGTCGAAACAGTGACTCGTGGCACGTCGTACAAGTTCACTCTACTAAACTAGTCTATAATCAAGTCACTGTGGGAAATTTCGCATAAATCTTCCTTGGAGAATTCAATTTGGGTCAGACTTGTGGCATTTGAAAGAGGACACAGGGGGCTACTACAGGTCACAAATTTAGAACTAGATGATGAGAAAGTACAAAGATACATCAAAGGCAATATCGAGCTCCTACAAAGTGAAAAACGGTGTGTAGACTTTCTTAAATTTTTGCTTAAGCTTGGTTTGAAAATTTATTTTGAAGGAATTCAAGGGGCATAGTAGAGCATTATTATCGGTAACTGATGCCCCGAGGAAAGAAAATTAAAACACCTAGTAAGGAACCTGAAATCTCTAGCATGACTCATGAAGAAGAGGAAGAAATGCAACATGATATATCAAAATTACAAGACCAAGTGCAACAACTGTCCCTTACACAAAAAGGAACAG
>APFE030134115.1:0-37235 GCA_000404065.3 Pinus taeda
ATATAATATTAATAATATATTTTTCTATGCACAAAATATTTAAAAACATAATTCATAAAATTAGTAATATTTTTAGAATTTTAAATATTTATCTTTTTTCAAAAACTTTCATTTCCATTGTTTTTTCAAGATTTACGCCTTTTCAAGGTATTTTAAGATTTCAAAATTTATGATTCTTGTTTCGCTTTAATTTTCAAAGCACTTGGCTATTATGGATTCTATATGGAGGAAGCAAGGAATTTTGAAGAGGAATATGAGAATTTTGTTTTTTAAGAGATTTAGGGCTTTTCACTTTAAGTTTTTTTTTCAAAGATTTACGGCTTTTCACTGTTTTTTAAGATTTCAAAATTTATGATGCTTCTCTCACTTTATAATTTTCAAATTATGGGGGATTCTAGGGCACTGGGCCATTCTGGATTCTACACGGAGGAAGCAAGGAATTTTGCACTAGAATAAGAGGAATATGAGAAATCATTTTTAAGATATTTACCGTTTTTCATTTTAAGAATTTTTTTTCAAGATTTCAATATTTATGATGTTTCTTTCACTTGGATATTATGGATACTACGACACTTGGCTATTCTAGATTCTACACAGAGGAAGCAAGGAATTTTGAACCAGAATTTGAGGAATATGATAAATCTTTTTAAAGAGATTTACTATTTTTCATTTTAAGATTTGTTTTCAAGATTTACAGTTTTTCACTGTTTTTTAAGATTTCAAAATTTATGATGCTTCTCTCACTTTATAATTTTAAAAGTACGGGTGATTATATGGCACTTGACTATATTCTATGCCACTTCGCTATTCTGGATTCTACATTGAGGAAGCAAGGAAATTTGAACTAGAGTCAAAGGAATATGAGATTTCTTTAAAGAGATTTACCACTTTTCATTTTAAGATTTTTTTTTCAAGATTTACTGCTTTTCAAGGAATTTTGAACTAGAATGGGAGGAATATGAGAAACTTTCAAAGAGACTCTCTAGCAGGCATTGGAAATTAGGATCAAATTATTATTAATTTAGATAAGCATTATTATTTGTAAAACTTAATTGTTGTTTTAATCATGTAAATATTCTCAATATAATAAAAATTGAAAATTATATATATAACATGATATAAATATATATTAATATAAATGGTTATATAATGTAAGAGACCCTCATATTGCACCAAAAAATGAATCTCAATTAGCCTCATTACATATGGCAAAAACCGGGGAGAGGGTTTGTGATGACTATCTTAACCAAAAAAAATTAACTTGTTTATTAGTTATTAGTTAAAAAAATGTGAAAATATAAGCAATTTTTGATAATAAAATATTTTCAATTCAAATATTTGGAAAAATTTATTTGATGATGTTATTTTTTGTGTATATTTGTTTTTATATTAAAAAAAAAAAGTTATTGTTAAGACAAATGTTACTAATTTTAATCATTTTTAATCAATGACTAAATTGATTCCTTATATTTAGGAATTTATATGATAGATTTGTCTCTTATATTTAGGAATTTATATAACAAATTTGAAACAATATATTAACTTTTGAATACCAAATTTTAATAAATCTTGTGTTAATAAACTAATCTAAATATAAAATATACATATAGAGTTATTTTGATAAAAGTGATATTTATTTGGGTAATTTTAGTAAAAGCAAAATAATAAAAATGAAATATTAAAAATTGTCTACATACATTATTAAGATGCTAGCTTGATGGAAGAGTACTTGCTTTATAAGTAGGAGGTTGGTGGTTCGATTCCACTGTGTCCTAATATGAATTAATCAATGATATTGTAGTTTATTTTTATTAAATACTTTTAATGATGGTTTACTTCAATGGTGAGATATTTTTATAGATTCATTATTTTATATTATCTCTAAAGAGAGAAAAGTGATGTTGTATTGTCTTTGAACGTAATCTTTTATTGTCTCTAGCGAGACATTAGTCAGGATCAAAGACATTGTCTCCTTAAAGACAATATGTCTTTAATCCCAACTATTGTCTCTAGAGATTCAAAAATGAAAATGAAATTGTCTTTGGAGAGACAAAATGTTTGGTGTTATATATTGTTCTTATAAAGACAATATTTGAGACAATACACAAGTTTTTTCTTGTCTCAAATTAAGACAATTTACTCACAAATTATATTAAATATTGTCTTAAAACCCCCTTTGTGTCTTTTCTCTTTTCCCTTTGCCACTTTTTATCTTATACACTGATATGATCTACAACATTCATGGCTTTTCTTTGAATTGTATAGATTACAGAAAAACCCTGGGGCAATTGTATGTAATTATATATTGAATGAGTCGTGCAAGCATGTGTGGAACATTTCACAGAAAAAAATATTTGCATGAGAAAGACATTAGAGTATAGAGACAATTTTGTCAAGAATTGCATTGACACTGCTTCGAAATTTTCTCAGTGCCACACTGTCACAAAACTTATACTTCTTCCACTCATAGTCATTGCCCACCCATTAAAAATGCAACAAAAACTATAATGTATTGGAAAGGCTCTAGAGACGTGACAAAAATATGCACAACAAGCAACAAAAACGATGAATGCAAAGGTCAAATTCTATAGCCATATGAATTCTGCTCTACGATTGTTTTATCGCAATACGAATTCTTCTCATCAACAGTTGTTGGATGGAATGGGATGAAAATAGATTTTAGTTACATGAGACCGAAGAAAATGCAGCCATGCTATTTTCTGATTGAACAATGTCCTCAGAATTGACAATGAATTTCCAATACTATACAAGGTGCATAATGTCTAGACCCCAACCAAGCAGAGAAACACCTATCAACCTAATTAACAGTGAATATCCAATACTATATAAATGTGAAGCAAATTTTTATTTTTATTTTTCTGAACTAAAATATAATATATACTAACAATCTTTTAATCAATAATCAATTATCAATTCATTTATTCATTTTTAATCAACAAATCAAAATGATATATATGATAATTTATTAATTAAAAAAAATAAATTATTTATCGATTTTTAAATTACGTGTACATAATTTGATTTGATTAAACACCTATCCTCATTAAACGAGTTGTAGTAGAATCCCATAAATGTTCTAATTGGTTAAACGAGTTACGAGTGGCATTTCTCTCCCGTCTCTAAATGGCGGGTCACTTGTGTTTTGCACCTTACTGAAGAAAATGTCTTCAATAATACTGGAAGATGATAAGAATTGCATCTCACTACAGAAAATGTCTTCAATAATACTAAAAGATGATAAGAATATTTGCAACTTCATTTTCATTTGTAGTAAATCGAAAATTTTCAGAAATCCCAATCCTACTTTGCTTCATGACATCAAAAATATTTTCTACTTTAAAATGTTCTCAGTGTAATATCTCAAAGACATTAGAGTCACTCACTACTTGTTAGTGCAATATCTCAAACACTGAAGATTGTCTTAATTGTGGGAGAGTAAGTGAAATAGAAGAAGCTTCTTCTAGAAGATCTAGTAAGTTCAGAGAAATTTCAGGCTTTGACACATGAAGATTCCTTCGTGAAAATGAGAGTTTCTTCTTTGTTTCTTGTATACTTCCACCTACCCTCTTTGATTTTCGAAGTGTCATGCCACAAATAAATTCACGATGTGTTTCCATGCCACGTGGAAAAGACTTAGTCGTCAGCACCAGTGGTTGGATGATGACAATCTCGAGGTGGTTGTTATGCTTGATATTGTTTTTTTTATGGAAGCAAATGGAAGAGGGTAGATGGCCTAAGGTTGTATTTAGTGACATATTGTGCAACCAAAAAAAGACTTGGATGCAACAAAATAACAAATGGTTTAGTAAATGCGGTATTTGCTTGAACAAGCATACTTGGGATAAGGAGCTAGGAAGAAGAAAAAATATTATATTGAAGTGTTTAATCCCACTCATAGTCATCAACCAAAAGCATACATATAGGCCAATATCTCTTGGAGAGCCAAAATTATTATTGCTCAGTTAAGGACTAATTCTCATCAACTTCGTTGTGAAACAAGGCGTTGGAAAAAGGCCAAAAGAAGTGTGGAAGGAAATAGTATGCATTTTTTGTTCTTCTAGAAAAGTGGAAACCAAAAAGCATTTGATTTTAGAATGTGAGGCCTTCAAAGACAACAAGGGAAGTTATGCAGATATGCTCGCAACTAGCTCTTGGGATAATCTATTTAGCAAGGGGTTTGTCAAGAAGCTCAGAGCATTTAATGTAAGGCTTCACAGAAAGGGGTTGAATATATCAAGTAGATGAAGAAGCAATATGTCCCATAGGTTATATTTAGCCTCGTGGACATTAAAATAATTTTCTTTCTTTTTTCTATGGGACAAGATTTTGCGTGGTAAATACCCTGCCCAGTGCAACAAAGGAATTTGCCACCTCTTTATTCCTCTCATTATAATATATTAATTTAATATATCAATTATTATAAAGGTACAATATATTATTATCCTCAAAGTGTTAATAAGTTAATAATAAGTTACAAATTTATAGTTTAATAATAAGTTATATTAATATTAATGTTAAAGTTTATAACAAGTTAAATTTATATTATTTAAAATTGGATTTATAAGATCATATAAAGTTTAGTGGTTGTTATTTAAAGTTTTTATAAGGTTATTTTTAAAATTCCAAATTTTAACATTTTTAAATATTGAATTTTTACTATTTTAATATTAATCAATATAAATTTAGTAAATTTTATTAATTAATATTAATAAGGGGTTTATTATTTAAGAATTATTTTTTTTTAATATTAATAATAAAGTGTTGTTCACTATAGTATTCAACCAATGGCACTTTTTATAGTTAAGGTTTAAATATATTTTTTTGTTTAAAAACAATAATAAGGAAGGGAGAATAATTTTAACTTACATTTGGATTGGTAAGAGTAAACCATTGTCAACCATCATCAATCATGGTACCATGTTCCAATATCACATTGTGACAAAGATTGTCTCAATATGAAAATCAACCATAGGTAAAGAAATTCACTTCGTGTTCCTATCGGGGAAAAGAATCAGTCATCAGCACTAGTGTGGTTGGATGATCACAACCTCGAAATAATTTTTATGTTCGATATTGTTTTTTCTTTAGGACATGATTCTGCGTGGTAGATATGCTGCCTAATTCAAGAAAGGAATTTGCCACCTCTTTATTCCTCTCATTATAATATATTAGGACTAAATATAAATTATTTACAATAAAGTTCAAATATAATTATTATATCAAAAAGTGGGTTAATAAGTTTAATATTATTAGGTTAATATTAAGTAATATTAATATTGATGGTTAAATTGAATTTCAATAGATAATAATAAATTTAGTATTGTTATTAAAGTTTTATAGGTTATTTTTAATATTTAATGTTAATATTTTAATAACCAAAGTTTTATATTTATTAGTATTATAATAGTGTTTACTATTTAATATTATTAATATTATTATTTTTCAATATTAGTAATAAAGCGTTGCTCACCACATTAGTCAAACAATGTCATTCTCTAGAGTTAATGTTTAAATATAATCTTTGTTTCAAAACAATAATAAGGAAGGGAGAATAATTTTAACTTACATTTGGATTGGTAAGAGTCAACCATCATCAATCACGGTCAATCATGCTCTAATGTCAGATTGTGACAAAAATTGTCTGAATATGAAAATCAACCATGGACAAAGAAATTCACTTCATATTCCCATGCTATGTGGAAAAAATCAATCATCGACACCACTGTGGTTGGATGATGACAACCTTGAGGTGATTGTTATGTCTGATGTTATTTTTTTATGAAATGGGATTATATGTGGTAGATGTGCTACCTAGTGCAATAATGGAATTTTCCACCTCTCATTATAATAGATTAGGTTAATATATTGCATTATTAATAAAAGTCAATATATTATTATATCAAAAGTGTTAATAAGTTGAATAATAAGTTAATATTAATATTAATGTTAAAGTTGATTTTAATAAGATTAATAATAAAGTTAGTATTGTAATTAAAGTTTTATAAGGTTATTTTAATATTTTAGTTTAATATTTAATATTGAAATTTATTAATTTAATATTAAGGTTTAATAATCTTTACTTATAATATTAATAGTTTTTACTATTTGAACGGGTTACTAGTTTTTAATATTAATAATGAAGTGTTGCTCACCATAGTAGTCAACTAATGTCACTCTCTATAGTTAAGGTTCAAATATAATTTTTTTTTAAACAATAATAAGGGAGAATAATTTTAACTTATATTTGGATTAGTAAGAGTAAACCATTGTCAACCATCATCAATCATTTTACTATGTTCAAATTTCACATTGTAACAAAGATTGTCTCAATATGAAAATCAACCATGGACAAAGAAATTCACATTGTCCTCCCATGCCAAGTGGAAAAGAATAAGTCGTCAGCACCTGTGTGGTTGGATGATAACAACCTCGAAATGGTTTTTATGTCCGATGTTTTTTTTTTTTTGTGGGACATGAGGGTGGTAGATACGCTGCCTAATGCGAGAAAGGAATTTGCCACCTCTTTATTCCTCTCGTTATAATATATTAGGATAATATATTATATTTTTAATAAAGGTCACTATATTATTATATCAAGTTGTAATAAGTTAATAATAAGTTAATTATTTAGGTTTAATATTAAGTAATTATTAAATAATGTTAGAAGTTTGATTTTAATAAGATTAATAATAAGTTATTATATTTATAAAGGTATAAGGTTATTTAATATTAATTTAATATTTTAATATGGAAGTTTTAATAATTTATAATATTATAAATAGGTGTTTACTATTTAAGATTATTATTTTTAATATTAATAATGAAGGGTTGCTCACTATATTAGTCAAACAATGTCATTCTCTATAGTTATTGTTTAAATATAATTTCTGTTTCAAAACAATAATAAGGAAGGGAGAATAATTTTATCTTACATTTGGATGGGTAAGAGCAAACCATTTTCAACCATTATCGATCATGGCCAACCATACTTTAATATCACATTAAGACAAACACTATCTCAATTTGAAAATCAAACATGGACAAAGAAATTCACTTCTTGTTTCTTGTTCCCATGCTACATGGAAAAAAATTAGTCGTGGACACTAGTGTAGCTGGATGATAACAACCTCGAGGTAATTGTTATGTATGATGTTGTGTTTTTTATGGGACAGGATTATACGTGGTAGATGTACTACCTAATGCAATAATGGAATTTGCCACCTTTTTATTCGTCTCATTATAATAAATTAGGTTAATATATTACGTTATTAATAAAAGTCAATATATTATTATATCAAAAGTCTTAATTAAATTTAATAATAAGTTTAAATATTATTGTTTAATATTAAGTTAATAAATTTAATAATAAAGTTTAATATTATAGTTTAATATTTAAGTAATATTTAATATTAATGTTAAAAGTTGATTTATAAAGATTATAAAAATTTTTGTATGTTATTAAATAAAGGTTATTTAATATTTAAGTTTAAATTATTTAATATTTAAAATTTATTAAATCTTTAATATTTAATTAATATTAATTTTATCTTAATTTTATAATAATATTACTTAATCAACTTTAAGTGTTTTATTATTTTTATTATTATTATTAATTATGTTATAATGAAGTGTTGCTTCATCACAACATCGTTCCAAAAACAATGGTTCGTTCTCTAAGGTATGGGTCTAAATATAAATTTATGTTTAAATAAAAGGAAATAGTCTTAACTTATTTTTGGATTGGTAAGAGTAAATTATTGTCAACCATCATCAATCATGGTAAACCATGCTCCAATGTCACATTGTGACAAATATTGTCTCAATATTAAAATCAATCATGATCAACCATGGTCAACCATGTTTATTTTAGTGTTTGTAATATTTATGAGATGGTTTATATAACTTGATTTATGATATTTATTTTAGTTTTTATTATAGGATTTTCTCAATATGAAAATTAATCATGCTCAACCATTGTCATTCAAGGTCAACATTGGTTAAACAGGGTCGGCCATGGTCAATTATGGTCAATCACGGTCAACCATGGTGCAACGTTACATTGTGACAAAGATTGTCTTAATATCAAAATCAACCATGGCCAACCATGGTCCAACGTTGCATTGCAATAAAGATTGTCTTAATATGAAAATCAATCTTGGTCAATCATGGTCAATATGATGATCAATGATGGTAAATCATGGTCAACCATGATAAACCATGGTCCAATGTCACATTGTGACAAAGATTATCTCAATATGAATATTAACCATGGTCAACCATGCTTACTCTAGGGTTTATAATATTTATCTTAGGATTTATATACCTAGGGTTTATATACCTTGGGTTTATAATATTAATCCCATGGTTTAATATTATTCTCTGGGGTTTTTAGTATTAATCCCTTGGGTTTATCAGTAACTTGTGTTTATAATATCAATCTCTTGGTTCAATTATGGTCAATCACGGTGCAACATCACATTATGACAAAGATTGTCTCAATATGAAAACTAACCATGGTAAACCATGTTAAATCATGGTCAACCATGGTCCAATGTCACATTGGGACAAAGATTGTCTCAACATGAAAATCAATCTTGGTCAGCCATGGTCAATCATGGTCAATATGATGATCAATGATGCTCAATCATGGTCAACCATGATAAACCATGGTCCAACGTCATATTGTGACAAAGGTTGTCTAAATATGAATATTAACTATGGTCAACCATCATCTACCATGGTCAACCATGCTTATTTTAGGGTTTATAATATTTATCTTAGGGTTTATATATGTTTGGTTATAATATTAATCCCTTGGTTTAATATTATTCCCTTGGGTTCTTAATATTAATGCCTTGGGTTTATTCGTAAATTGTGTTTATAATATCAATCCTTTAGGTTTATTAATCTAGGGATTCATATTCCAAGGGTATAGTATTATTCAAAGGGTCTATACTATTAATCCTAGGGCATAATATTATTCATAGGATTTATAATATTAATCTTAGGGTTATGTATAAATCCATTGGGTTTAAAATCATGGTCAACCATGGTTAATCATGGTCTAATGTCACATTGTCATAAAGATTTTCTCAATATGAAAATAAACCATCTTCAACCATCTTCAAGCATCGTTAGCCATGTTTAACCATCGTTAGCCATGGTTAATCATGGTCAACCATGGTGCAAGATTACATTGTGAAAAAGATCGCCTCAATATGAAAATCAATCATGGTTAACCATGGTCAATATGAAAATCAACCATGGTAAACTATGTTTATTTTAGTTTTTATAACATTTATCTTAGGGTTTATATACCTTGGGTTTAATATTATTCCCTTGATTTCATAATCCCTTAGGGTTTTACTTTTAACCCCTTCAGTTTATTATTTCATGCAGTTTATGATATAAATCATGGTCAATCATGGTCAATCATAGTCAACCATGATTAACCATGGCAAAATTGTTGGCATTATGATACAAGTGTTGTCCTTGATAGTAACTCACTCACAGGTCAATTCAGTTTTGATAAAAGGCAACTCACACTACAACAAGAATATTTAGAAGTAAGAGGGCAATGGTACAGAAGAACGAGAAGATGGAACTAAGGTCTATTGATCAAAATAAAGAAGGTGAAGGAAAAGGTTGATGTAAAGCAGTGTAAGAAGTCTATGCGGGACCACTTAGTCAAAATGGTGTATACACACTGGTACACAGAAAAAAATTAGCATATACCTATACACGCACTCTCACAAGAGGAAAAGCAGGTAAAGGTTGGAAAATCAAGGTTTTGGTCCAAGGTATTTGGTCTGAGGTATTCTGCCTAAGGTATTGGTCCAAGGTATTCGGTCCAAGGTATTGGTCCTAAGTGGTTTTGGTCTGAGGTATTGATAAGGGCCTAAAACTATATAAGGAGGAGAAGATCATTCAGCCAGGGTGTGCAAGTGAATGGGTTTCTAATGAATACTTCTATCTAAAGTATATTTTATGTTGAAGGGGTTATGTTGGTGATTTGACCTGAAATATTTTGTGCACCTTGAATTCAATGTTGGATCATGATCATGAGACCTAAAATGACTTATCATTGAATGATCTGATATTAGTTGGGGTAGATCTAATTGTGTATGCATATTTTATTCCTTAAATGTCATGATCTAGGTTTGTCTGAAGTCCAGAATAGCAGCTAAGTTATGAGTTAATATTTACATATTTGTATGTTGGTTCATCTTGGTAAAAGCGCATGTACACATAGGTTATACTCTTCCAAGTAGCATATATAAAATAAAAGCCTTGTCTTCAGGTCTCACTAATCTATATTATCAGTTCTGTTGTTTTACCGTTGTCTATGAATGAAGTCTTCTTAGATCTAAATGTAAAACTGAATGCATAAGGAGTTTGATAGCTGATTGATTGATTGTATAAGTAGGGTGATCTCTGTTACTGCTTGTGTGAAGATCTGTAAGTTGACAATATATGCTCAGTATATTGTTGGTTGGTACATAATTGATTCATAAGTTTTAGGTTTCAGTAGTTTTGAAGATATATGCAGGTTTGATTGAAGGAAGTAGCGTATACAAGCAGGTTAGGTTCAGTAAAGTAGCGTATACATTCTGATGCATGATTTTTGAAGTTGTAGTTGGTTCTTAATGATGATGCAGGTTTCTAGGTTCAGCACAGTGTTCTGGTGATAGTGATCTCACTGTTCAGATTAACTGATTATTGATTGATGCAGTTCGAAAGTTCTGATGGGTCCGGCATGAAAATTTAATGAAACCAGGCTTTCATGTGTATTTTTGTGTACCAAGAGCATCCATTATGAAAATTTATAAAACGTGGTCCCTGGAGGAAGAGAGGAGGTCATATCTTTTTGTAGGCCGATGCCTACGTACTAGTAAACACATTGGCTAGTACAAGAGATAGGGGGTTATAGCTCCCTTCAAGTAGAAGCTGGAAAACGAGAGAAGGTTGTAGCCTTCTATAGGTGGATGCCTGCATACTAGTATGAGTCTACACCAGTACAAGATTGTAAACATATTTTCTTATTATTGAAAGAAGATATAGATGACAGTAGCAGGAGGTTTTCACCCACATTGGGGTCCACCTTAAATCTTGGTGTTCATGTGTGTTTATTATGTGTGATGTTTTATTATGTTATTCATCCACATGGTTACTGTTTAATGTTTACTAAAGTACTAATGCACTAATTAAAGATCAACATATGATGAATTAATTGAATCATAAGTTCATTGGATATAAGTTGGTTGCCTTAAGAACAGTTGTGTGCACACATGAGTTCCCTTCACTAAAGTAGCATATATAAATCTAATTATGGAAATGAAAAAGTTATTGATTTGTAAATACTAATTCATCACCCCACCCCAGCCCTGCTCAGTATTATTTCCAACAATTGGTATTAGGGCAGGTCCTTTAACAAAAGCTTCATTACTTGAAGGAGATCCGTAGAAACAATGGGAAAGAAGCTAAATAAGAAATCACCTCAAAAGAAGAAGACGTCTCAAGGAAACTGTGTTAGTGGGAGAGACGATTGGCCATTATGTGGAAGCAACTCCTCAGATTTAGAATCACCTCAGAATGAAGATGAACAAGCAATAATTATCAGGTATGAATTTGGTGTCCTACAGTGATACATTTCTTTGTTCATTTGAAGATAATGAATGTGACAGTGAGACAACTGAATTTGCTCTTATGGGTGAAAGAGAAAGAAATCAAATAGAGGCATAATTTAAAAATATCACAGACACGATTAGAGATCAAAAATATCTAATTGATAAAAGGGAATGTGCCTACAAAGAAGAAGTTACCAGATTAAAATCTGAGTTGGAGGAAGGAAACAAAGTAAGGAAGTAATAGGTAGTGATGTCGCTACCTTAATGTTCGGGACTACACGATATCAGGAGGGGTGAAGACGGAACGGTGAGGAAGGTCACGGGCACACAGAACCTGCTAGGGTTTCTGAACAATCCCTGCGACGGCAGGCTGCAGACTGTGCTAGACAGATCTGACAAGTGCCTCAAGCGTCGAGCCTAAGGACTGGGCGCTCAGCAGGGATGGCTTCCCCCTCTAGGGCGGAAGTGGATGGACCGCCAATGGAAAAGAGCCAACAAGGACCCGAGGTGAGAACCAATGAGGACCAGAACACAGACGGATCAGATGCGGAGAAACCGCCGAAGATCAATGGCGATCAAGAACAAAATGGAAATCCAAAGGTAAGTTCCTCTACATGTAAGCCTGTTGCTGCTCACAGGCCTGAAGTAGAACTACCTAGTCATTGTATTAATGCAAGAATCCAATTTATGAGAGACCATGCCCTCATAGGAAAATTTATTGGGCTCTGGCCACTTGAAAAAGCTCTGAGAAACTGGATCAATGTAGTATGGTGTCCAAAGGGAGAAATAACACTACTTCTAGGGCCAAAGGGTTTTTTCATGGCTATCTTTAACTGTCTGGAAGATAGAAATAGAGTGTTCGAAGGAGGGCCATACTTCTTCAACTCTGTTGGGCTATTCCTGAGGGAATGGGTTGCTCGCTTTAACCCAGATAAGGAAGATCTCAGCTATGCACCAGTTTGGATAAGATTGTATTCTTTGCCCTGGGAATATTGGGGGGAGGACTCCCTCAAATCTATAGGCTCTGCTCTCGGCGACTTTGTTAAGGTAGCAGAAGAAACTAAGGTAGTTCGACATACTAGCTATGCTTCATATGCAAGAATCTGTGTCTATATGGATTTGAAGCAACCGTTGCCAGACACGTTGAGGCTTTTCCATGAGGATCAAGACTGGATCCAGGTTATTGACTATGAACATGTGCCTTTCCGTTGCAGAAAATGTCACGTCATAGGACATCTTTTCCGATACTGCCCTCTGAACATCAAGCCCCCTACCCAAAATAATCAAGCACAACAATCCCAGAACGGATTCACCAAGGTTCCAAACAGAAGACGAGGCAACAAAAAACCCATGAATCCTCCCAAGCGGATGCCAGAAGAGAAATCTAAACCTTCTACCAGTAATAGCTTTGACGCCCTAGCTACATCAGCAGATCAGGGAGAAGAAGCGGTGGAAAAAAACACAAAGCCAGTGTCTAAGTCAACAGCGCAAAAAGAACCACTTGAAAGAAGAAAGAAGGCAGCAAATTCAGAACCCTAGAGTAACCCAACAATGGAAGTCGATAACATTACTCTCAATCAGGAAAAAGGTAAAGAAGCCGAGGAAAGCACACACGAACCAGAAATAATGGAAGAGGATGGAGAAACCATAGACATTGGGGAGCTTGACATCCTAGGCCTTGAACAGGCCTGTAAAACAGGTAAATTAGACAAAATTACTAACACGCAGGTCGACAATCTAGTAGAAGTGCTAAATAAAGCTCAGAAGAATTATTCCTTAGGAGTGCAAAAAGGAAGCCAATGGGATGGAAAATTCTACTCAAAGGACAGTAAAAAAAGAGGCCGCAAATCTACTCTAGAAAGAACCATCAAAATAGGTGAAATCTTGGTTGAGTCAGGCAGGTAAGCCAAACTTACCAAGTACTACAATTCCAATCCCAAATTATCTCAATGAAGCTAATATCCTGGAACATCAGAGGGCTAAATGGCCCCAGGAAAAGGAAACTTCTAAAAAATTTGATCATGGAAGAAAAACCTACCATTTTATTCTTACAAGAAACAAAATGTAATTTGACATTTTTAGAAAAAAATGCAACAAAAGCCTGGCCAGGCGCACAAATCACAGCGGTTGAAGCACAAGGAGCTTCAGGAGGATTAGCCATATTATGGGATGCCAATAAAATCCAATTGCAAAACATTCATGCCAACAAACACTTCATTCAAGCAATCTTTCATCTCCTAGGCACGAATATACATGGACATATCACAAATGTCTATTTCCCACAAGAATCTCAGCAGAAGGAAGCAATTCTCGAGACAATCTCACATCTCAACTTTGACAGACCTCATCCTCTCTGGGTGGCAGGAGGGGACTTTAATATGATCGCATCTCTAGAAGAGAAGCAAGGAGGCAGATGCAGGATCAACAGAGATGGTTCTATTCTTAAAGATTTTATCAACAGCAACAGGATGATTGATGTATCCACCTCCAACGGTTTGTTTACCTGGACCAACAAGAGAGTTCAACCAATGCAAATCGCCTCTAGATTGGACAGATTTCTAATTTCTGACAATGCTATCCACACAGGAGGAGAGTTCTTAGCCCACATTGTCCCTTTCTCCGGATCAGATCACTGGCCAATTGCATTACATTGGAATCAACCTGGTACAAATGTTAACAGACCTTTTCGATTCGAAGCTTTCTGGCTATCGCATCCAGAATTCAATGAATTCATCCAATCAACTTGGCAGCAGTGCAACCCAACAGCGCCTACAAAAATGGCAAGATTCCAAATGAAACTAAAATTACTCAAAGGCGAGATAAAACAATGGAACAAAACCACCTTTGGTAATATACTTAAGGAGAAGGCGATCCTCATCCAAGAGATTAAACAGATCCAGCAAAAAATCATTATGGAAGGAAGAACAAAAGAATTAATGCACAAAGAACAGAAGGCGGAACAAAAATTACTAGAACGTGATCTGCAAGAGGAAATTCTATGGCGCCAGAAATCCCGCATTTGCTGGCTAAAGGAGGGAGAGAAGAACACTAAGTTCTTCCATAAAACCACAGTGCAAAGACGGATGCACAATCATATCTCTCAACTAAATAATGCGCAGGGGGAGACAATTGAAACTCAGGAGGGTATAGAAAAAGAGTTCTTACAATATTTCAGGGCAATGTCATAGGAACCTAATATAAACCGATCAGAGGAGATCGACAGAATCACATGCAATATCCCTCACTTGATAACAGAGGACCACAACACTCTGCTTCTCAAGCCCATCAGTCTACAAGAGGTCGAAATGGCTGCAAACTCTCTAAAGGCAGGCAAAGCACCGGGTCCTGACGGATTTACCTCTAACTTCTTCCATCACTTCTGGGAGTTGATTAAATGGGAAGTCTGGCAAATAGTTGAAGAGTCCCGATCCATGAGGTGGATGTATCCTGGATTAAATGCAACATTCATAGCACTTATTCCGAAATCTGCAAGCTCCAATTCTCCGGAAAAATTCAGACCCATTGCCCTGTGCAATATCATTTATAAAATAGTTTCCAAGGTAGTGGTGCTTCGACTGAAGCCTTTGCTACCGCTAATCATTTCGCCAGAACAATCAGGTTATGTTGAGGGGAGACAAATTACAGATGGGATCATTCTTACCCACGAAATCATTCACTCCCTCAAGCAAACGAAAAAGCCAGGTATGCTTCTCAAAATTGATTTATCTAAAGCATTTGATAGCATTTGTTGGGAATACATGCAAAAGATCTTAAAAGCTTTTAGGTTTGCTGCGGCTTGGATTCGATGGATAAGCAGCCTCATCTCTTCCACTTTCTTCTCCATCCTTGTAAATGGTATTCCTTCCTCCACCTTTCGCCCATCCAGAGGTATCCGCCAAGGAGACCCTCTTTCCCCGTTTCTATTTGTTATAATGGCAGAAGGATTAGGTCGTAGTATCAAAGCAGCACTTTCAAATGGCAACCCCAAAGGCATTTCGACTCATCAAGCTCCTACTTCCACCCATCAGCAATTTGTTGATGACAACATGATATTTGGGCACTCCTCTGTTCAAGAAGCTCGATCCTTAAACTATATTCTTGACACCTTCTCCAAAGCCTCTGGCACCCTTATAAATAAAGGGAAGTCCCAAATCTTCTTTTTTAATACCCCTCCCATTACCCAAAGAGCCATAGCGTGCATCATAGGCTTTTTTGTTGCTTCCTTACCTTCCAAATACTTGGGTGCCCCTCTTATAGCTTCAGCCCTAAAGCACTCATCCTGGACCAACTTGCTTGAAAAACTGGAAGCAAAATTATTTCATTGGACTCACAAAGCTCTGAATATGGCAAGTAGGATTGTGCTCATCAAAGCAGTACTTCAATCCATGCCGCTTTATCTTTTTTCCATAATGGCAGCGTCGAAAGGGGTGTTGAAGGCAATCAGACAACTACAAAGAAATTTCCTTTGGGGTAATTCGGGACCTAACAGGAAATGGGCATTAGTGAAATGGGAAAAAGCTTGCACTCCTAAATTTGCAGGGGGAATAGGACTCAGAGATCCAGAACACAGTAACTCAATCATGGGAGCTAAGATTTGGTGGAGATGGCTAACCTTCCCGAACTCTCCTTGGGCACGTTTATGGAGCGCCAAATACGCCAGCAACTTACCTTTGGAGGAAACAATCAGAATGACGGAATTGAGCAAGGGATTAGCAATCTAGAATTCCACAATCAAGCACAGAGAACTAATTCAAGATAACAGCTTCTGGGAGATAAAGGAAGGCAACCTGGCAAGATTTTGGACAGACTCTTGGCAGCAATTTCCCCCTATAAAAACATTGATCCAAGGACTTCAAGATCAAGACATAAATCAAATGGACAAGGTCAACAAATTCTGGGAGCCCAACCTGAATTCAGAGCACAGGGAATGGCAAACAACAAATCAAATTATCCGAGATAGCACGGAGGCCATTCAGCTTGCGCTCACAGAGGAACTAAAGAAACGAAGAATTCTCAAGGAAGCAGGGGTAGACAAATTAAGATGGGGATATGAAGAAAAAGGCATATTCACTGCTAAGGAGGCATACAAAATCATCTTAAAAAATCGACTCAACAAGGATAAAGCTTGGGAGAAAATATGGAATCCAACAATATGGCCAAAAATTTCAACCTTCCTATGGCTTCTGGCTCATAACAGAATACTCTCCTGGGACAATCTTCACAAACGGAAATTTGCTGGCCCCTCAATATGCCTCAACTGTAGAATGGAGGAGGAAACCGTTGTTCATCTGATGCTAAATTGTCCTCTGAGCAAGTGCATATGGGAAAAAGTTTCTTTCAGAAGTCGCAAATATGGAAGGGAGCGGGGAGATGTACTCAACACGCTACGAAACTGGCCCCAAACGCCTTATCAAAGCGAAATTCTCAACACTCTTTGGCAAATTGTCCCAGGGATCGTGCTGTGGAATATATGGAAAGAGCGGAATCGGAGGATATTCAAAGATCAAGTACTCCCGCTGGAACAAGTATAGAAAATCATTCATACCAACATACAAGAAACTCTGTCTTCTAAACAATGGGTCTCCAACGATTTTCCCACCAATACATAGGAACAACATATCTGGAGTAATTGGCAAATCAACATTCACGCACCTCAAGCTCCTCAAGCCAGCTCGAACATCCAACAAGTTTCTCCATCCAGGTGGACTCCCCCTCCTCTTAATACATATATGCTCAACTTTGATGGAGCATCGAAAGGTAACCCAGGCAACACAGGCTATGGAGGTGCTATAAGAAATACTCAGGGACAACCACTCAAAATTTATTATGGTTCAATAGGCTGGAACACTAATAATGCAGCAGAATTGGAGGGCCTCTGGAGAGGCCTTAATCTAGCATACATTCAAAGCCTAACTCCTCTCATAGTGGAAGGAGATTCTCAAATCATAATAAATATGCTCACAAAGATCCAACAAGGCAAGGAGGTCCAGAATGTGAGTAACAGTTGGAGATTAGCTACCAGATTAGAGACACTCCAAGCTTGGCTCCGAAATCACAATGCAATCTCATTCAAACATATCAGAAGGGAAGGAAACAAATTAGCTGACTTTATAGCTAATCTAGGAGTGGTCAAAGGCGAAGAATTCTTCGAAGGATCACTGCTGGGCTCTGCCTCAGAATCTGAAATTAATTCCTTCAATAACATCCTTATCAATGATATGCAAAACAGAGATGAGGAGCCCCCGGCTACGGGTGAATATCATGATAATGGTGAAATCAATGAGACGCCACGCAGGAGGATGGAAGGCAGGTGTCCTGATCCTGGCAGCAGCGCTCATAATGAGTTACATTAATAATAGGCAGCCAAAGGAGAACGGCATTAACTGCGCCTTAATGAAGTATTGGGTTCAGGACAGACGCATTGGTTTTAACAGGATGGTGGAGGAGGGATGCCAGTCATTCCATCAGCTTCAAGCTTTGGTGCCGGGAGTGAGTGTTTGGCGATTGAGGGGCAAGAGGAATCGTTTAGGGGCGCATCCTTGCAACAGAGACCATAGGCAGCAGCCCTGGTGTGTCCCTCAGTGGCGTTTTGAAGCGCTTCTATCTTTGCTCCATTGTATTGGCAATATGGCCCCAAGATACAGAGCCACACCGCGTCGAGGGGGCCATCAGGGACAGAGGAGTGGAGCTGGCAGAAGAGGTAATCGCAGCCTGTGGAGAATTTCACCCCTCAATTGTGCATCCCCTTCGTCGATTAGAACAGGGGACTCTGAGGAGTCCATCAACCATTCGGTGTAGACGGCAAGGTTTCAATACCGTTGCAGAACTTCTAGGCCAGTTATTTCGACGCTCATCACAGTCATTTTCGAGGAAGAGGACGAGGCGGAGGGCTCTCTGGCAGAGGACTCCTCGGCGGCGGGCACTGAAACCGAACATTCTCCTAGTAATTCGAATGTTTCTTCACCCCATTGGGGAAAGGAGGACAGCTCCTATTCCCCATCTTCACCAAGCAAATTGGTTGAAGAAAGCTCTCTGGCACCCACAGAAGAACAAATTGAGGCCAGGGCGGAGATGGGCAGCATGCTAGACTTGAATGAGCCCACAATTATGACAGAGATGCAGAAAATCGTCAAGGACAGGACAGAAGCCACCACCTCAGCCCCTCCACAGCAAATAAAGCCCAAGCTGCCAGACTTTTACTATGAGAACACTCTCTATCCAAAATTGCCCCCAGGCATGAAGTTGGAGGACGTCCCAGAGGGCATGGAAATCTCTTGGGAGCCTCTGGACGAATTCAAAGAGTACAAGTCGGAGAAAGACAAGTAATCGATGTTATATGGCAATTTTGGAAGGTATGCTTGTAACCTGTCTTCGTCTTCGATTTTTGTGGTCGCATCAATGATTATAGTTATGGTCGAAGGTATAGTCATGATCGAAGGTTGGTTTGGGTCGCTTAATATGGCAACAGACGCTGTTCTATCGGTTGGTTTGGGTCGGTCGAGCCCAGTATGGACGCAATTTTGTTATGGACGCAGCTATGGCTCCAACACAGCGCACAGTACCTGTTTGAAAAACTTACGTATCAAAGTTTGCAGCCCCGACTTTGAGAAAGGGAAATCTGGCTGCAAAAGCTCACTCTGAATTGATCTCTCATTCCACATCACTCAGGAAATACTCCATTTTGTATGAATCTTTTTGCTCATGAACTCTTCTTACTGCTCTATTTTAAGAGGCGTTAGCCTCAGTGGTTCTATTTGTTTTGTTGCAAGTTTGACAGAGAGCTGCAAGTTTCAAGGGCGCTCTCAGAGGTTTCACCCTCTTGTAAATACTTTTTCTCTTTTTTAATACAAATAGATTAGCCTTTGCGTAGAAAAAAAAAAAAGTAAGGAAGCAATACAAGGAAAAGGAAAATCAATGTCAAAGGCTAGAGGATGAAGTGACATCATTGAGAAATGAAGTGAATGAAAAGGACACAACAACCAAGGAAATTATAGAAAGAACCAGCAACTATGAAGGTCTTAAAGCAATGGTCACTTCTCTAAAATAAGATCTCAAGAATTCAAATAAGCATAATGAAGAACTAATCCAAAAGTTTAAAGAACAAGAAAATGAAGTTCTCAAATTAAGGCAACAAGTGGAAGAAGGAAGAAAAGTTGAAGAAATCATGAAGAAGTAGTATCTTGAAAAGGAAGAGCAATATTAGGTTGAGGTAAATATCCTAAAAGGTAAATTAGAAGAAAAGGATAAACTTTTACAATTTCAAGATGGTACTAAGATTTTGGATGATATTCTTAGTAGTCAAAGGTATCCTACCATCAAATCTAGTCTTAGTTTTCATGAAACTATTAAAGGTGAATCTAGCTCACAAAGTGAAGCAAGGAACTCTAGTGCAAAATCTGAAACGCTCAACAAGGAGAAAAGAGGTCAACCGCATCAACAACCAAGGAAAGAAAGTATTCAAAGAAAATCATTTACTCCTAAGTATGGAAGTGTTAATCGATTCTTTCCTTTGATGAATAACGATGAATGTTTTATATTTCATAATTTTGGACATGTTGCAACTAGATGAAGAAGTAGAATGGTTCAAGATAATAAAAATCACACAGAAATATCATCAACTTCCAGGTATCTCAAGGGATATTGTTTTTCTTGCAATATGTTTGGTCACAAAACCATTAACTGGTATAGAGGGAATATGTAACATATAATATGTTATGCTTGTTACAAGTTTGGGCATATAGAAAAAGAATGCAAGAGCAAATTTTGGCCAACATATCAAAAGGAGCAAACATGATCACACTCCAAGGTATGGAAGAAGAAGGAAGTACAACCAGAAATATGTCGCATAGCTCAGTATGTAGACAGAACGGACTCAGGAGGAACTGAAAGTATGAAATTTCAGTGTTCTAATTCTCATACGCAGTTATCATGAAGTAAAGTCATGTATATACGCGAGTTAGAAGCTACACAGTCACATATATGTTGGTTTGATGAAGAAGCGGTGGGACAGACTCAGAAAAATGATTTGAGATGGTTCAGACAATTATCAATTATATTTTTTGTCTTGATGATTGATGACTACAGTCTGTGGTTGTTATTTAGAAGTGCTTTTGATCCTCATAAGTTTTCGATGACTTGATGTATATCTGACAGTGAACAAGTGGAACAGGTTCAGGGGGAGAATATGTTATGCTTCTAATAATGCATTGTTGGCATTATGTTTAGAAGTCGTTGGTACCTAATGATTCTTATCAATGGTGATGATGCTTATGTGGCTAAAGTGTTTAAATGATACATCATGCTATGTTGCGATTATGAGTTGCCTATGATGAAGTCTCATATGATACTTGTATTTCTTGGGTTACATAGCTGTTATTCAGGTCAGATTTATGGATGATTGTGGATGACATTTTGATGATGCATACAGTACATATATGTTTCTTACATGGTGATCTTCATAGGGACAATGAAAGCTTGAGTACACAACTTCATTATTTTATGATGAGCCACTCATTTCTTTTATGCTACTATCATCATGCCTTCAAAGATGCATAAAGTTCATATGGTGCAGTTATGATGCGGGATTCTTATATTTATTGGCTCTCACATGGTTTAGGATTGTTGTTGTTGGTGGTATCAAGAAAGCTTAACAAATCACTATGAGCTCATGGTTTTATAGATGCAAATTGCTATCCATTTCTTGGATATACATTATGCTGGATACATGGATGATTACTTAAGTTGCATATTGATAAATATTGTTGATTGGCCAAGAGAATGGTGTTATTGCAGGTCTCGTGAAGACATAGAGATTTGAAGACATGGGTATTCGAGGACATGGTTTATTTATTCACTTAATGATGATGCCTTCTTACTTTATGATGATAGGTTTGATACTCACATATGTTGATTAATGCTTATCAGATGTGGGATGTTCCCTAGCAATGATACATGGTTCATGTATTGAGGGCTCTTTTGGAAAGACCATGCAGTTCTTGATGATGATGCTATGATCATAGATGATGACTATGGTGCTTTCACATATATATGATATGATTTTGTGTTACTCATTAGAGATATGACATATTATTAGTTGATTCATGGAAGGTTATGATAAGGCTCTTTCTACTAAGGAAACATAGCAAGTTGATCTTTATGATATCAAGAGGATGAGTTGATATCTATATGTGGCATACTTTGTCACAGGTTGATGATATTTACATTGTCATATCGTGGGAACTGATGATGGACATATACAGGTTGCTAGTATGGATATTGTCTACAAATGCTTATGGATCAAATCATATATGGTGTATGATAGTTGTTGATGACTAGCATGTTATTGTTTAGATATTTGGTCTTTGTTATAAATGTCATGTATATCATTTGATGTAAACTTGCTCATATAAAGGCCCATAATATCTCTCTATCTGTCATAGACTTTTGATGAGTCCTTTTTGGTCATATGATGTAATTTTTACCCCCACTATGCATGGGAAGGATGATGTAATAATTGCTATATCTCAGTCATGTATAAACAATTTGTATATCCCCACATTGTTGGGCAGATGAGTCAAATTTGGTATATCCCCACTTGGTTGGGAGATTGATGTATGTATGAGCCATTAGTAATAGGAAGGTCATACTCACATAGTTCAGTTATAGAGTCATGTTATTATTTTGGAAAATATTTTTTGCAGACTCTGGATGTGCTCAGGGGGAGCATGGACGGTCTAGTGCATCTCAGCATGTACAAAGGGGGATTTTAATCAGAGAATTCAGAATGTGCCTAGGGGGAGCATGATCAATGTTTATATTTAGTTGTTCAAATATGGAATTCTTCATTTTGGTCATCCCTTTTCCCTTTATCTCAAAAGGGGAGAATATCTTGGCCTACCCTTTTCCCTTGATGTCAAAGGGGGAGAGTATTTTGGTGTTGAATGTTATCTCTAATAGCTTCTATAGCTTGCAATAATCAACAACATCATGCTTGCCATCAATTCCAAAGGGGGAGAATGTTGGCATTATGATACAAGTGTTGTTCTTGGTGGCAACTTACTCACAGGTCAATTCAGTTTTGATAAAAGGAAACTAACCGTACAACAGGAATATTCAAACGTATAAGGGTAGTGGTAGAGAAGAACAGGAATATGGAACTAAGGTCTACTGATCAGAATAAATAAGGTGAAGGAAAAGGTTGTTGTAAAGCAGTTTAAGAAGTATATGCATGTCCACTTAGTCAAAATGGCGTATACATGCTGGTATATAGAACAAAAAGAGTGTATACATATACACACACTCTCACAAGAGCAAAATAATGTACAGGTTGGAAAATCAAGGTTTTGGTCCAACGTATTTGGTCCGAGGTATTGGTTCGAGGTATTTGGTACAAGGTATTGGTCCTAAGTGGTTTTGGCCTGAGGTATTGCGAAAGGCCTAAACCTATATAAGGAGGAGAAGATCATTAGGCCACGATGTGTAGGTGAATGGGTTTCTAATGAATACTTCTATTTGAAGTATATTTTATGTTGTAGGGGCCATGTTGGTGATTTGATCTGAAATATTTTGTGCACCTTGATTCAATGTTGGATCAAGATCATGAGACCTGAAATGACTTATCATTGAATGATATGATATTTGTTGGGCCAGATCTAATTGTGTACACCTATTTTATTCTTTAAATGTCATGATATGGGTTTGTCTGAAGTCCAGAATAGCAGCGAAGTTATGAGTTAATATTTACAGATCTGTACGTTGGTTTGGCTCGATAAAAGCACATGTAGATGCAGGTTATACTCTTCCAAGTAGCGTATACAAAAGAAAAGCTTTGTCTTCAGGTTTAATTAATCTATCTGATCAGCTATGTTGTTTTACTATTGTCTGTCAATCAAGTCTTCTTAGATCTAAGTGTACAACTGAATGCATAAGGAGTTTGATATCTGATTGATTGATTTTATAAGTAGGTTTATCTCTGCTACTACCTGTGTGAAGATATGTAAATTGACAATAGATGTTCAGTATATTGTTGGTTGGTATAGACTTGATTCAGAGGTTTTAGGTTTCAGTAGTTTTGAAGGTATATGCAGGTTTGATTGAAGGAAGTAGCATATACACACAGGTTGGGTTTAGTAGAGTAGCGTATACATTCTGATGCATGATTTTTGAGGTTGCAACTGGTTCTAAATGATGATGTAGGTTTCTGGGTTTAGTAAAGTGCTCTATTGATAGCGATCTGATTGTTCAGATTAACTGATTATTGGTTGATGCAACTTGAAATTTCTGATGGTTCCAGTATGAAAATTTGATGAAACGAGGCTTTCATGTGTATTTTTGTGCACCAGGAGCATCCAAACTGAAAATTTATGAAATGTGGTCCCTAGGGGAAGAGAGAAGGTCGCAACCTTCTGTAGGTCAGTGCCTACATACTAGTAAACACATTGGCTAGTACAAGAGTTATGGGGTTGTAGCTCCCTTCCAGTAGAAGCTGGAAAATGAGAGAAGGTTGCAGCCTTCTGCAAGTGGGTGCCTACATACTAGCATGAGTCTGCATCAATACAAGATTGTAAACATATTTTCTTATTATTAAAAGAAGCTAGAGAGGACAGTAGTAGGTGGTTTTCACCCACATTGGGTTTCCACCTTAAATCTTGGTGTTCATGTGTGTTGTTTACGTGTGATGGTTTATTCTGGTGTTAATGGACATGGTTACTATTTAATGTTTAATAAAGTACTGATGCACTAATTAAAGACCAACATATGATGAATTAACTGAATCATAAGTTCACTGGATATACGCTGATTGTCTTAAGAATAGTTGCGTGCACACGCGAGTTCCCTTCACTGAAGTAGTGTATATAAATCTAATTATGGAAATGAAAAATTTATTGATTTGTAAATACTGATTCATCCCCCCTCTTTGTACTATTTCCAATAATTTGTATCAAAGTGGGTCCTTTGATAGAATCTTAATCGCTTGAAGGAGATCCGTAGAAATAATGGGAAAGAAGCTAAAGGTTGGAAAATCAAGGTTTTGGTCCAAGGTATTTGGGCTGAGGTATTTTGTCTAAGGTATTGGTCCTAAGTGGTTTTGGTCTGAGGTATTGATAAGGGCCTAAAACTATATAAGGAGGAGAAGATCATTCAGCCAGGGTGTGCAAGTGAATGGGTTTCTAGTGAATACTTCTATCTGAAGTATATTTTATGTTGAAGGGGTTATGATGGTGATTTGACCTAAAATATTTTGTGCACCTTCATTTCAATGTTGGATCATGATCATGAGACCTAAAATGACTTATCATTAAATGATCTGATATTAGTTGGGCCAGATCTAATTGTGTATGCATATTTTATTCTTTAAATGTCATGATCTAGGTTTGTCTGAAGTCAAGAATAGTAGCTAAGTTATGAGTTAATATTTAGATATTTGTACGTTGGTTCATCTTGGTAAAATCGCATGTACATGTAGGTTATACTCTTCCAAGTAGCGTATATAAAATAAAAGCCTTGTCTTTAGGTATAACTGATCTATATTATTAGTTTTGTTGTTTTACTATTCTCTGTGAATGAAGTCTTCTTAGATCTAAATGTAAAACTGAATGCATAAGGAGTTTGATAACTGATTGATTGATTATGTAAGTAGGGTGATCTCTGCTACTGCTTGTGTGAAGATCTGTAAGTTGACAATAGATTTTCGATATATTGTTGGTTGGTACAGAATTGATTCATAAGTTTTAGGTTTCAGTAGTTTTGAAGGTATATGCAGGTTTGATTGAAGGAAGTAGCTTATACATGCAGGTTGGGTTCAGTAAAGAAGCATATACATTCTGATGCATGATTTTTTAGGTTGTAGCTGGTTCTTAATGATGATGCAGGTTTCTGTGTTCAGCACAGTGTTTTGGTGATAGTGATCTTACTGTTCAGATTAACTGATTATTGATTGATGCAGTTTGAAAATTCTGATGGGTCCAGTATGAAAATTTAATGAAACCAGGCTTTCATGTGTATTGTTGTATACAAGGAGCATCCAGTATGAAAATTTGTAAAACGTGGTCCTTGGAGGAAGAGAGGAGGTCATAGCTTTTTGTAGGTCAATGCCTACGTACTAGTAAACACATTGGCTAGTACAAGAGATAGGGGGTTATAGCTCCCTTCCAATAGAAGCTAGAAAACGAGAGAAGGTTGTAGCCTTCTGCACGTGGGTGCCATCATACTGGTATGAGTCTACACCAGTACAATATTGTAAACATATTTTCTTATTATTGAAAGAAGATATAGATGACAGTAGCAGGAGGTTTTCACCCACATTGGGTTCCACCTTAAATCTTGGTGTTCATGTGTGTTTCTTATGTGTGATGTTTTATTATGTTATTCATCCACATGGTTACTATTTAATGTTTACTAAGGTACTGATGCACTGATTAAAGATCAACATATGATGAATTAATTGAATCATAATTTCACTGGATATAAGTTGGTTGCCTTAAGAACAGTTGTATGCACACATGAGTTCCCTTCACTGAAGTAGCATATATAAATCTAATTATGGAAATGAAAAAGTTATTGATTTTTAAATACTGATTCATCAACCCCACCGCTCAGTATTATTTCCAACAATTGGTATTAGAGCAGGTCCTTTGACAAAAGCTTGATTGCTTGAAGGAGATCCGTAGAAACAATGGGAAAGAAGCTAAATAAGAAATCACCTCAAAAGAAGAAGACGTCTCAAGGGAACTGTGATAATGGGAGAGACGATTGGCCATTATGTGGAAGTAACTCCTCAGATTCAGAATCACCTCAGAATGAAGATGAACAAGCAATAATTATCAGGTATGAATTTGGTGTCCTCCAGTGATACATTTCTTTGTTCATTTGAAGATAATGAATGTGACAGTGAAACAACTGAATTTGCTCTTATGGGTGAAAGAGAAAGAAATCAAATAGAGGTAGAATTTAAAAATATCACAGACACAACTAGAGATCAAAAATATCTAATTGATAAAAGGGAATGTGCCTACAAAGAAGAAGTTACCAGATTAAAATCTGAGTTGGAGGAAGGAAACAAAGTAAGGAAGCAGTACAAGGAAAAGGAAGATCAATGTCAAAGGCTATAGGATGAAGTGACATCATTGAGAAATGAAGTGAATGAAAAAGACACAACAACCAAGGAACTTATAGAAAGAACCAGCTACTATGAAGGTCTTAAAGCAATGGTCACTTCTCTAAAATAAGATCTCAAGAATTCAAATAAGCATAATGAAGAAATAATCCAAGAATTTAAAGAACAAGAAAATGAAGTTCTCAAATTAAGGCAACAAGTGGAAGAAGGAAGAAAAGTTAAAGAAATCATGAAGAAGCAGTATCTTGAAAAGGAAGAGCAATATCAAGTTGAGGTAAATATCTTAAAAGGTAAATTAGAAGAAAAGGATAAACTTTTACAATTTCAAGATAGTACTAAGAGTTTGGATGATATTCTTAGTAGTCAAAGGTATCCTACCATCAAATCTAGTCTTAGTTTTCATGAAACTATTAAAGGTAAATCTAGCTCACAAACTGAAGCAAGGAACTCTAGTGAAAAATCTAAAATGCTCAACAAGGAGATAAGAGGTCAACCCCATCAACAACCAAGGAAAGAAACTCTTCAAAGAAAATCATTTAGTCCTAAGTATGGAAGTGTTAATCGATTCTTTCCTTTGATGAATAATGATGAATGTTTTATAATTCATAATTTTGGATATGTTGCAACCAGATGAAGAAGTAGAATGGTTCAAGATAATAAAAATCACACAAAAATATCATCAACTTCCAGGTACCTCAAGGGATATTGTTTTTCTTGCAATATGTTTGGTCACAAAACCATTAACTGCTATAGAGGGAATATGTAACATATAATATGTTATGCTCGTTACAAGTTTGGGCATACAGAAAAAGAATGCAAGAGCAAATTTTGGCCAACATATCAAAAGGAGCAAACATGATCACACTCCAAGGTATGGAAGAAGAAGGAAGTACAACCAGAAATATGTGGCATAGCTCAGTATGTAGACAGAATGGACTCAGGAGGAACTGAAAGTATGAAATTTCAGTGTTCTAATTCTCATACGCAGTTATCATGAAGTAAAGTCATGTATATACGCGAGTTAGAAGCTACACAGTCCCATATATGTTGGTTTGATGAAGAAGCGGTGGGACAGACTCAGAAAAATGATCTGATATGGTTTAGACAATTATCAATTATATTTTCTGTCTTGATGATTGATGACTACAGTCTGTGATTGTTATTTAGAATTGCTTTTGATCCTCATAAGTTTTCGATGATTTGATGTATATTTGACAGTGAACAGGTGGAATAGGTTCAGGGGGAGAATATGTTATGTTTCTAATAATGGATTGTTGGCATTATGTTTAGAAGTCGTTGGTACCTAATGATTCTTATCAATGGTGATGATGCTTATGTGGCTAAAGTGTTTAAATGATACATCATGCAATGTTGTGGTTATGAGTTGCCTATGATGAAGTCTCAGATGATACTTGTATTGCTTGGGGTTACATAGTTGTTATTTAGGTCAGATTTATGGATGATTGTGGATGGCTTTTTGATGATGCATATAGTACATATATGTTTCTTACATGGTGATCTTCATAGGGACAATGAAATCTTGAGTGCACAACTTCATTATTTGATGATGAACCACTCATTTCTTTTATGCTACTGTCATCATGCCTTCAAAGATGCATAAAGTTCACATGGTGCAATTATGATGCAGGATTCTTATAGTTATTGTCTCTCACATGGTTGAGGATTGTTGTTGTTGGTGGTATCAAGAAAGCTTAACAAATCACTATGAGCTTATGGTTTTATAGATACATATTGCTATCCATTTCTTGGATATACATTATGCTGGATACATGGATGATTACTTAGGTTGCATATTGATAAATATTGTTGGTTGGCCAAGAGAATGGTGTTATTGTAGGTCTCGTGAAGACATAGAGATTTGAAGACATGGGTATTCAGAGACATGGTTTATTTATTCACTTAATGATGATGCCTTCTTACTTTATGATGATAGGTTTGATACTCACATATGTTGATTAATGCTTATGAGATGTGGGATGTTCCCTAGCGATGATACATGGTTCATATATTAAGGGCTCTTTTGGAAAGACCATGCAGTTCTTGATGATGATGCTATGATCATAGATGATGACTATGGTGTTTTCACATATATATGATATGATTTTGTGCTACTCATTGGAGATATGACATATTATTAGTTGATTCATGGAAGGTTATGATAAGGCTCTTTCTACTAAGGAAACATAGCAAGTTGATCTTTATGAGATCAAGAGGATGAGTTGATATCTATATGTGGCATACTTTGTCACAGGTTAATGATATTTACATTGTCATATCTTGGGAACTGATGATGGACATATATAGGTTGTTGGTATGGATGTTGTCGACAGATGCTTATGGAGCAGATCATATATGGTGTATGATAGTTGTTGATGACTAGCATGTTATTGTTTAGATATTTGGTCTTTGTTATAAATGTCATGTATATCATTTGATGTAAACTTGCTCATATAAAGGCCCATAATATGTCTCTATCTATCATAGACTTTTAATGAGTCCTTTTTGGTCATATGATGTAATTTTTACCCCCACTATGCATGGGAAGGATGATGTAATAATTGCTATATCTCAGTCATGTATAAACAATTGGTATATCTCCACATGGTTGGGTAGATGAGTCAAATTTGGTATATCCACACTTGGTTGGGAGATTGATGTATGTATGAGCCATTAGTGATACGAAGGTCTTACTCACATAGTTGAGTAATAGAGTCATGTTATTATTTTGGAAAATATTTTTTGCAGACTTTGCATGTGCACAGGGGGAGCATGGATGGTCTAGTGCATCTCAGCATGTACAAAGGGGGATTTTAATCAGAGAATTCAGCATGTTCCTAGGGGGAGCATGATCAATGTTCATATTTAGTTGTTCAAATATGGAAGTCTTCATTTTGGTCATCCCTTTGCCCTTTATCTCAAAAGGGGAGAATATCTTGGCCTACCCTTTTCCCTTGATGTCAAAGGGGGAGAGTATTTTGGTGTTGCATGTTATCTCTAATAGTTTCTATAGCTTGCAATAATCAACAACATCATGCTTGCCATCAATTCCAAAGGGGGAGATTGTTGGAATTATGATACAAGTGTTGTTCTTGGTGGCAACTTACTCACAGGTCAATTCAGTTTTGATAAAAGGAAACTAACAGTACAATAGGAATATTCAAAGGTATAAGTGCAGTAGTACAGAAGAACAGGAATATGGAACTAAGGTCTACTAATCGGAATAAATAAGATGAAGGAAAAGGTTGTTGTAAAGCAGTTTAAGAAGTATATGCATGTCACTTAGTCAAAATGGCATATACACGCTGGTACACAGAACAAAAAGAGTGTATACGTATACACACACTCTCACAAGAGCAAAACAGTGTACAGGTTGGAAAATCAAGGTTTTAGTCCAAGGTATTTGGTTCGAGGTATTGGTTCGAGGTATTTGGTACAAGGTATTGGTCCTAAGTGGTTTTGGCCTGAGGTATTGTGAAAGGCCTAAAACTATATAAGGAGGAGAAGATCATTAGGCCACGATGTGCAAGTGAATGGGTTTTTAATGAATACTTCTATTTGAAGTATATTTTATGTTGCAGGGGCTATGTTGGTGATTTGATCTTAAATATATTGTGCACCTTGGTTCAATGTTGGATCAGGATCATGAGACCTGAAATGACTTATCATTGAATGATTTGATATTGGTTGGGCCAGATCTAATTGTGTACACCTCTTTTATTCTTTAAATGTCGTGAGATGGGTTTGTCTGAAGTCCAGAATAGCAGCGAAGTTATCAGTTAATATTTACAGATTTGTACGTTAGTTCGGCTCGATAAAAGCACATGTACACGCAGGTTATACTCTTCCAAGTAGCGTATACAAAAGAAAAGCCTCGTCTTCAGGTTTAATTAATCTATCTGATCAGCTATGTTGTTTTACTATTGTCTGTCAATCAAGTCTTCTTAGATCTGAGTGTACAACTGAATGCATAAGGAGTTTGATATCTGATTGATTGATTTTATAAGTAGGTTTATCTCTGCTACTACCTGTGTGAAGATATGTAAATTGACAATAGATGTTCAGTATATTGTTGGTTGGTATAGACTTGATTCAGAGGTTTTAGGTTTCAGTAGTTTTGAAGGTATATGCAGGTTTGATTGAAGGAAGTAGCATATACACACAGGTTGGGTTTAGTAGAGTAGCGTATACATTCTGATGCATGATTTTTGAGGTTGCAACTGGTTCTAAATGATGATGTAGGTTTCTGGGTTTAGTAAAGTGCTCTATTGATAGCGATCTGATTGTTCAGATTAACTGATTATTGGTTGATGCAACTTGAAATTTCTGATGGTTCCAGTATGAAAATTTGATGAAACGAGGCTTTCATGCGTATTGTTGTGCACCAGGAGCATCCAGACTGAAAATTTATGAAATGTGGTCCCTAGGGGAAGAGAGAAGGTCGCAACCTTCTGTAGGTCGATGCCTACATACTAGTAAACACATTGGCTAGTACAAAAGTTATGGGGTTGTAGCTCCCTTCCAGTAGAAGCTGGAAAATGAGAGAAGGTTGCAGCCTTCTGCAAGTGGGTGCCTACATACTAGCATGAGTCTGCATCAATACAAGATTGTAAACATATTTTCTTATTATTAAAAGAAGATAGAGAGGACAGTAGTAGGTGGTTTTCACCCACATTGGGTTTCCACCTTAAATCTTGGTGTTCATGTGTGTTTTTTATGTGTGATGGTTTATTCTGGTGTTAATGGACATGGTTACTATTTAATGTTTAATAAAGTATTGGTGCACTGATTAAAGATCAACATATGATGAATTAATTGAATCATAAGTTCACTGGATATGCGCTAGTTGTCTTAAGAATAGTTGCGTGCACACGCGAGTTCCCTTCACTGAAGTAGCGTATATAAATCTAATTATGGAAATGAAAAAGTTATTGATTTGTAAATATTGATTCACCCCCCATCTTTGTACTATTTCCAATAATTGGTATCAAAGTGGGTCCTTTCATAGAATCTTAATCGCTCGAAGGAGATCCGTAGAAATAATGGGAAAGAAGCTAAAGAAGAAAGCACCTCAAAAGAAGAAGACATCTCAAGGGAACTGTGACAATGGAATAGATGATTGGCCATTATGTGGAAGAAACTCCTCAGATTCAGAATCACCTTAGAATGAATACGAACAAGCAAAATAATTATCAGGTATGAATTTGGTATCCTCTAGTGATACATTTCTTTGTTCATTTGAAGATAATGAATGTGACAGCGAAAAACTGAATTTGCTCTTATGGGTGAAACAGAAGGAAATCAAATAGAGAAAGAATTTAAAAAGCTCACAGACATAATTAGAGATCAAAAATATCTAATTGATAAAAGGGAATGTTCCTATAAAGAAGAAGTTACCAGATTAAAATCTCAGTTGGAGGAAGGAAATAAAGTAAGGAAGAAGTACAAGGAAAAGGAATATCAATGTCAAAGGCTACAGGATGAAGTGACATCATTGAGAAATGAATTGAATGAAAAGGGCACAACAACCAAGGAACTTATAGAAAGTACCAGTGATTGTGAAGGTCTTGAAGCTGTGGTCGTTTCTCTAAAGGAAGATCTCGAGAATTCAAATAAGCAGAATGAAGAACTACTTCAACCATTTGAAGAACAAGGAAATGAAGCTCTCAAATTAAGGAAGCAAGTGGAAGAAGGAAGAAAAATTGAAGAAATGATGAAGAAGCGGTATCTTGAAAAGGAAGAGAAATATCAAGTTGAGGTAAATATACTAAAAGGTAAACTAGAAGAAAAGGAAAAACTTGTATGATTTCAAGATAGTTCTGAGATTTTGGATGATATTCTTAGTAGTCAAAGGTATCCTACCATCAAATTTGGTCTTGGTTTCCATGAAACTATTAAAGGTGAATCTGTCTTATAAACTGAAGCAAGGAACTCTAGTGAAAAATCTACAACATTAAATAAGGAGATAAGAGGTCAACCACATCAACAACCAAGGAAAGAGAGTCTTCAAAGAAAATCATTTACTCCTAACTATGGAAGTGCTTATCGATTCTTTCCTCTGATGAATAATGATGAATGTTTTATATGTCATAATTTTGGACATGTTGCAACCATATGCAAAAGTAGAATGGTTCAAGCTAATAACCGTCACACAGAAAGATCATCAACTTCCAGGTGCTTCAAGGGATATTGTTTTTCTTCCAATATGTTTGGTCACAAAACCATTAACTGCTATAGAGGGAATACGTAACATATAAGATGTTATGCTTGTAACAAGTTTGGGCATATAGAAAAAGAATGCAAGAGAAAATTTCGGCCAACATACCAAAAGGAGCAAACATGATCACACTCCAGGGTATGGAAGAAGAAGGAAGTATAACTAGGAATATGTGGAATAACTCAATATGTAGATAGAATAGACTCAAGAGGAATTGAAAGTATGAAATTTCAGTGTTCTAATTCTCATACACAGTTATCATGAAGACAAGTCGTGTATATAAGCGAGTTAGAAGCTGCACAGTCGCGTATATGTTTATTTGATGAAGAAGCAGTGGGACAAACTCAGAAAAAATGATCTAATATGGTTCAAACAATTATCGATTATCTTTTATGTCTTGATGATTGATGACTATAGTCTATTGATGTTATTTAGAAATGCTTTTGATCCTCATAATTTGTTTATGACTTGATGTATATATGACTGGTCATGATGCCTTGATATTTCTTACTAATATATGCAATGATCAAATCTGACAATGAACAGGTGGCACAGGTTCAGGGGGAGAATATGCTATGCTTCTAATAATGCATTATTGGCATTATGTTTAGAATTCGTTGGTACCTAATGATTCTTATCAATGGTGATGATGCTTATGTGGCTAAAGTATTTAAATGATACATCATTTTATGTTGCGGTTATGAGTTGCCTATGATGAAGTCTCAGATGATACTTGTATTGCTTGGGGTTACATAGTTGTTATTCAGATTAGATTTATGGATGATTGTGGATATTTTTTATGATGCATATAGTACATATATGTTTCTTACATGGTGATCTTCATAGGGACAAGGAAAGCTTGAGTACACAACTTCATTATTTGATGATGAGCCACTCATTTCTTTTATGCTACTGTCATCATTCCTTCAAAGATGCATAAAGTTCATATCGTGCAATTATGATGCAGGATTCTTATAGTTCTTGGCTCTCACATGGTTGAGGATTGTTGTTGTTGATGGTATTAAGGAATGCTTAAAATATCTCTATGAGCTCATGGTTTTATAGATACATATTTCTATCCCTTTGATTGATATACAATAAATGCTAGATACATGGATGATTGCTTAAGTTGCATATTGATAAATATTGTTGGTTGGCCAAGAGAATGGTGTTATTACAGGTCTCATGAAGGCATAGAGATTTGAAGACATGGATATTTGGAGACATGGTTTACTTAGTCACTTAATGATGATGCCTTCTTACTTTATGATGATAGGTTTGATACTCACATATGTTGATTAATGCTTATCAGATGTGGGATGTTCCCTAGCGATGATACATGGTTGATATATTGAGGGTTCTTGTGGAAAGATCATGCAGTTCTTAATGATGATGCTATGATCATAGATGATGACTATGGTGTTTTCACATATATGATTTTGTGTTACTGCTTGGAGATACGACATATTCTTAGTTGATTCATGGAAGGTTATGATAAGGCTCTTTCTACTAAGGAAACGAAGAAATTTGATCTTGATGAGATCAAGAGGATGAGTTGATATCTATATGTGGCATACTTTGTCACAAGTTGATGATATTTACAGTGTCATATCTTTGGAACTAATGATGGACATATACAGGTTGCTGGTATGGATGTTGTTGACAAATGATTATGGAGGAGATCATATATGGTGTATGATAGTTGCTGATGACTATCATGGTGTTGTTTAGATCTTTGGTCTTTGTTATAAATTTCATGTATATCATTTGATGTAAAATTTGTCATATAAAGGCCCATAATATGTCTTTGTCCATCATAGACTTTTAATGAGTCCTTTTTGGTCATATGATGTAATTTGTACCTCCGCTATGCCTAGGAAGGATGATGTAATAATTGCTATATCTCAGTCATGTATTAGAAATTGGTATATCCCCACATGGTTGGGTAGATGAGTCAAATTTGGTATATCCCCACTTAGTTTGGAGATTGATGTATGTATGAGTCATTAGTGATAGGATGGTCATACTCACATAGTTGAGTTATAGAGTCATGCTATTCTTTTGGAAAATATTTTTGCAGACGTTGCATGTGCTCAAGGGGAGCATGGATAGTCTAGTGCATCTGAGCATGTACAAAGGGGGAGTTTAATAAAAGAATTCAACATGTGCCTAGGGGGAGCATGATCAATGTTCATATCCAGTTGTTCAGATATGGAAGTCTTCATTTTGGTCAACCCTTTTCCCTTGATCTCAAAAGGGGAGAATATCTTGGTCCGCCCTTTACCCTTGATGTCAAAGGGGGAGAGTATTTTGGTGTTGCACGTTATCTGTAACAGTTTATACAGCTTGCAATAATAAACACCACCATGGTTGCCATCAAGGCACTCACAGGTCAATTCAGTTTTGATAAAAGGCAACTCATAGTACAATAGGAATATTCAGAAGTGAGAGGGCAGTGGTACAGAAGAATAGGAAGATGGAACTAAGGTCTACTGATCAGAATAAAGAAGGTGAAGGAAAAGGTTGATGTAAAGAAGTTTAAGAAGTATACGCAAGTCCACTTAGTCAAAACGACATATACACGCTGATACATAGAACAAAAGGAACGTTTACTTATACACACACTCTCACAAGAGGAAAAGTGCGTAAAGGTTGGAAAATCAAGGTTTTGGTCCAAGGTATTTGGTCCGAGGTATTGGTCTGAGGTATTTGGTCCAAGGTATTGGTCCTAAGTGGTTTTGGTCTGAGGTATTGAGAAAGGCCTAAAACTATATAAGGAGGAGAAGATCATTAGGTCAGGGGTGCGAGTGAATGGGTTTCTAATGAATACTTCTATCTAAAGTATATTTGATGTTGCAGGGGCTATGTTGGTGATTTGAACTGAAATATTTTGTGCACCTTGAATTCAATGTTGGATCAAGATCATGAAACTTGAATGACTTATCATTGAATGATCTGATTTTGGTTAGGCCATATCTAATTGTGTACACCTGGTTTATTCTTTAAATGTCATTATTTGGGTTTGTCTGAAGTCCGGAATAGCATCGAAGTTATGAGTTAATATTTATAGATCTGTACGTTGGTTCGTCTCGGTAAAAGTGCATGTGCACATAGGTTATACTCTTCCAAGTAGTGTATACAAAAGAAAAGCCTTGTCTTCAGGTCTGACTCATCTATCTGATCAGTTCTATTGTTTTGCTGTTGTGTGTCAATGAAGTCTTCTTATATTTGAATGTAAAACTGAATGCAAAAGGAGTTTGATATCTGATTGATTGATTGTATAAGTAGGGTGATCTCTGCTACTGCTTATGTGAAGCTCTGTAAATTGACAATAGATGTTTAGTATATTGTTGGTTGGTAGTGACTTGATTCATAAGTTTTAGGTTTCATTAGTTTTGAAGGTATACACAGGTTTGATTGAAGGAAGTGGCGTATACATGCAGGTTGGGTTCAGTAAAGTATTGTATACATTCTGATGCATGATTTTTGAGGTTGCAGCTAGTTCTGAATGATGATGCAGGTTTCTGGGTTCAGCACAGTGTTCTGGTGACACTAATCTCATTGTTCAAATTAACTGATTATTTGTTGATGTAGTTTGAAAGTTCTGATGGGGCTAGTTTTAAAATTTGATGAAACGAGGCTTTCATGTGTATTGTTGTGTACCAGGAGAATCCAGTCTGAGAATTTATAAAATGTGGTCCCTGGAGGAAGAGATAAGGTCGTAGGCTTCTCTAGGCAGGGGCTTACATACTAGTAAACACATTAGCTAGCACAAGAGCTAGGGGGTTATAGCTCCCTTCTAGTAGAAGCTGGAAAACGAGAGAAGGTTGTAGCCTTCTATAGGTGGGTGCCTGCAAATTGGTATGAGTCTGCACCAGTACAAGATTGCAAACATATTTTCTTATTATTAAAATAAGATAGAGATGATCGCAGCAGGTGGTTTTCACCCACATTGGTTTTCCACCTTCAATCTTGGTGTTCAGGTGTGTTTCTTATGTGTGATGGTTTATTCTGTTATTAATGCACATGGTTATTGTTTAATGTTTAATAAAGTATTGATGCACTGGTTAAAGATCAACAATATGATGAATTAATTGAACCATAAGTTCACTGGATATACGTTGGTTTCCTTAAGAACAGTTGCATGCACACGCGAGTTCCCTTCACTGGATTAGCGTATATAAATCTGATTATGGAAATGAAAAGGTTATTGATTTGTAAATACTGATTCACACCC
>APFE030134115.1:40957-56100 GCA_000404065.3 Pinus taeda
AAAATCTTCAATAAAAAAATATAAATGGTATGTTTAAGTATTTATTAATTCTTAAAATCATTATGTTCATTGCGCTAAGAATTTTATTTTTTCACGTCTTAGATTGTTGAGAAACTATTTTTCAAATTTTGTTGAGACATTCATTTTATCAAAGCGTGTGGTGGCATTTTGTTTTATTGAACAGATAAATTGCATGTTCCAACCATGGGACATGCAATGGAAAAGTCTAATTCTTCTCCACTTTTCCATTCGCCTATTTGACATCTAATTGGTTTGAGCATTTTTCATTATTGCTACCTTTTCATGTTTCATTTAAGTCTAAATAATATGGTGATATTTTTTTATATAATGATTAAGAAAAATAAATTGGGTTATTTATTTAATAAAAAAAATGTGAGAGGTTAAAATTTTCTATGGATTAATTTTGTATTGTTTTTTTTAATATTTATTGATTTTTTTTAATGATTTGTTTAAATTTTATATGATAAAAGTTTTTTTTGGTTAATTAAGAAAATTTTATTATATTATCAATGAGAAACAATATATATTTCGATGACTTTCAGTTCTCCTCACTTTCATTCGATCAGATTTGTTAGCGATGAGAGCTAGGTAAAAACATAAACGATGAGTCTATTTCTTACATTTATCTCAAGGACAAAATTGCCAAATTACCCAAAAGACATATAAAACTAGAAAATCTCCCGCAATTTTCATATCAGGGAGAAGGACTCATAGCTTGACTGCCTGGCGCTGTTAGAGGTTCATGACCTTCGTGAATATGATAGTCGATATGTGCTAGATGCACCTCAATCTCATCCATTTGATAATTGTTGCAACATAGGATGCTTTTCATAGAAGCCAACTGCCCCAGAATTTCTTCATAGCTGTAATGAACATGGTTGATATAAACTACGAACTCATTCTGATCATCATACCTTTGTTGGTAGATGATGTCTAGGTTGGCCTAAATATTCTGCAATTGATCAATTATCATTCCAAGTGAGGAAAGTTGCTCTACATGGACTAGAGATTGGGCCTAGACATGCGCTACCTCACATTCCCCATCTGCACCCGCACATAGTCAACTCATTCACCATGCTCACCACGGAATGTGTATCATCTCTTCTGCCTGCAGTTGACAGGCTTGATATCAAGGAATCACAAAAACGGTTTTACCCCACCAATTGACCACCCCACTTAGAATTACATTGTACTACTCATGCCTCGGCCCTGACACAAAATTAAGCTCTCCCTAAGACATGAGAGGAGCCCAACATTCCTAGTACTGGAAAATTTCACAACAAAAAATATAAATAAGACAAGGTTCAATAATACCTCTTAGCGAATGTCCTTCATCAGCTTGGTCCCTTGTTGTCCAACCCCAACCCATACACACACTATTCACTTGAAACTTCGGGTGCCTAGCAAACCCCAACATTCTAATAATGCTAGGTCGAAGGTAATTAACATCACTACTACAATTATCGTCATAAAGCCATAGGACTCCCTGTTGCCTATATAATCCACTAGCAGACTACATGTTCAAACCATTGCTCACATTGCCTCCAAAACCACACAAGTAAATCATTCACATGAAACACTAAAATAGACATAAGCCCCACTCAGGTACCGACTGAGGGTCCCATATAATTATTTCTTCGGCTCTTGTTTGCAACACTTCCTCCGAATGCCAGACTGTAATAATTTCAATACCCTAGCTTGGCTCCCCATAGAGGCCCTCTGAATGAACCGAGCAAGTACTACCTTCCAATCTCCAAGTTTTCATCTCCCAAATGACACCTCTACTCGCCGCAACCATCACCAAGGGAATAAAAACTAATACAATCTCCAAAAAGTTCTTCTGAAAGCCACCTAACCTTTCGTACTCTCCATATAGTTTCTTCATTATTATCGTGTGGGAAGGCCTAAATTCCTGCAAGTTAGCATGCTTCCCAAGTCAATAGCCCTAACGGAAATAAAATGTAAGTATTTTATTTTACAAATTTACAAGTTGCAATTATTTTTAAAAATATTGTCAAATAATTTATGATTAATATTTTAAAAAATCAGTAAAAATCATCAAAATTTCCACACTTCAAAATATATGTAACTCTCTAATTAAAAAAAAAAACATTAAATAGCAACGGTTGGACAAAAATCGAATGATTCTTATATGTAATGGAATATTCATAATACATGTAAGGGTTTATAAAAATCGAAGGACTCTTCGAAAAGAAACCATGTATCTCTTATTAGTCCCTGCCTTCAGCAGGACTATAGCAATCGATAGATAGTTGACCGGCAATTAATTGAGTCGTTGACCAATTTTATTTTGGCTTTATTATTGTTTAACCAAAGTTTTAGAGTTGCCATTGTTATTCATCTAAATTTTAACGAAAGTTTCCAGCTGAAAGTAAATAGACATCTTATTGCAGGCTTGGCAGGTTTGACTCATCCCAATGTAAAATATTGTGACAATTTATATTTATCCAAAGTCTAGGAAAATGTTGTATGTAATTTTTAATAATTTGTATGTAGCATGTTCAAAGTTTTTTTAGCCTGATACCAGATTCGCCATCGATGCACATGTCACTTCACGACAATCCTACTACTTCTTCCACGTGTAGTACATGTTAATGGACACTTGTAATACATGTTATTGGACATGTTACGTGTTATTGGATACGTTACTTTTTCACAGTTGGATAAGTTACTTCTAGATGATCTTTCCCATGTAGCTATTATTTTTTGTGTATTAGTGAGATGGGCAAGCTAAGATATTTGTGTATTACTAAGATGGGCAGGCTAAGATACCTACAGGTAAAGGAGTCAGCAGCAGGTACAGGGGACAAAAACGAAGAATGTTATCCCTGATAAACAAAGAACACTATTTCTGAGGTTCATGAACGTCACAGGTCCAGGTCCAGGTGCGTTTCAAAAACTTGTTTTTTGTTTTTCAACAGTTCCTTGCTTTATGCATTTCAGCAGTTCCTTTTCTGTGTACAAATGATGGGCCAGTTTTTTGCTATTCTTATTAGAATTGTACTTATAAATACACACACTGGTGTGGAGACTGTTGGACCATCAATGGTAACTTCAAATGATTATTAAAATTGCATGTGCTATTGCCTATGCCTATGGTAGATACTGCCTTTACCCATGTCGCTAGTGCTTTCTCCTCTATTTATGGTTCTTATACAATAGATGTTGCCTAAGTTGCCTATGTTGCCACCTTTGATGAGTAAGCATGTTAAATTGTTTCGTGACTTTATATCCTGTAGTAATAAATGATGTATATAATGGCATAATGCAAATATGAAAAGCTCATTCACTAAAATACCCAAACTCCTCTTTTAGCTTTGATGTTCTCTTGCCATTGAGTAGACAATGTCAACGGAGGAATCCATCTGCAAGATGTAAAGTTGGTAAGTGAGAATTCTCAGCAAAACTTCTTCGATTTTGCTAGGGTGTTACAACCTGAAATTGAGCAAAAATGCAATGCCTCTCGTGAAGAGTCCTCAAATTTTGACCAGAGTATAGGCATAGGAAAAATGGGAATCCAACTTGAACTAACTGATAAAGCAAAGTCTTAAGCACTGTCAATTACTTCTCTTGGTGAAAATAATATCGAGCTATGTTCTATTTTTCCTGGAAGGCTCATGTCTCGAACTTGGAATTTATCAGTTTCTTTATCTTTTTTTTTTCCTCCACGAAGGCCCAACAAATTTTTGAATTGTCTAGTTTGGCCGGCCTCTATGGTAGAATATAACCTTTTATTTTCATTTTGAAAGTGGCTGCCATGGCTTTGGCAAACCTCCCATGCTGCTTATGAAAATTTCGATCATCCATATCTATGAATTTACTATTATGCTCATAGTGAATTTCATAATTTTTTTTTTTTTTAACAGAATCGGTTACTTTTGTATTATAAAAACTCAAAACCATAGTTCTAGTACATAGATATCAGAGGTTTGGGCAAAGAGGGTCAAAACCGGGTGCGCAGACCCATTTTCCTCGTTTCTGCCTCTATGACTGAAATTGAAAAGAAAACGGCTATATTGCCTGACAAACACACCACCTAACCGACAGAATTTATAGACCATAGATTTTTAAGGGAGTTTCTGAGTGACCGAGTCATCAGGGATGGGATCTCTCCTCGCACTAGCTTTTGTAGAGGCCTCAGCTTGATAGCTCTGGGTAAGGGCTCTGATCTGCTCTATGGCTTCCTCCAAATGGCTGCACCTTCCTTTCATATTTTCAATTTCTTCCTTTTGCTTCTCAAGTTTCTTCCGCTTTGATCTGTTATCCACTTCATAATCTTCCTTCAGCTCATTGAAACTTTTAACGAGTCTGTTGATCATGATTGTATGGGTTTTGCACATGGTGCAATCTTTGCTGAAGAGCCTGTCAAGATTGATTGCGGGTTCCTTAGCATTTTGCTGGTCATGATGGTCCGCCATGGTGCTTGACAGATTGCAAGAAGCTGAGTAGAAAGGAGAGGGATGGGGATCGGGGAGAAGGGGAATGACGGGAAGAGAAACGCTAATGCAGAGGAGTGAGAATAGGGGTGAAGGGAGCGAGGAGCGCTGAGGATTGAGGAGGATGGCCTGCGAAGAAGAACCGGGGCCTCTGCAACAATCAAGACACAGAAGATCAGTTAAAAATAAAACCACAAAGCATAAACTAGCTTTTACCAGAAGCGAGGAGCGCGCACTGGATCCCGATTAGAGATGGCCACTTCGGTATGGAGCCTTCGTTTGGAGAAATCGCAGAGGAGAAGCCTTGCGATGTCATGAACTGTGGTGAGACTGATAACCAGGTGGCAATAAATAGAGATAGTGAGATTATCCCGATGGTTAATCCAGTTCTGGGAGGATCTGATCTTGGGAGGGGAGAGATCCTCAGGAATGATGTCTCTGCTGTCGTGGAGCCTGCGAAGGGGATTGGCTCGATCACGCGTCGTGAGAATGACTGCGCTGCTCAGAAGCTAGTTCATGAAGAGACAGGACTTAGTGATCATACCCGGATCTTGAGGGTGGATTAGATTCCTTTGATGCCAGGTTGGGATCTCAAGGAGATTTGGAGGTGAGGAGGGAGATTTGGGGAAGGACCGAATACGCAGGAGGTGATGCCTGAGGTGACTGGTGTGCAGGGGAGAGGGAATGGGGAATGCCTGCCTAAGGTATGGATTTTTCATAAACTTCATCATTTTCCTTAACTTGACCTGTCTGCCTGCCAGTGGCTTTGTTAGCTTGTTCATCTGCCTCTGTGTTGTTTCCTCTGAGAACGTGCTTGAAGGTGACTTCGTTGATACTCCTGATGGTCTCCATTATCCTACCTTTGATGCTGTTTAAGGCCATTTGCTTGAAATCTTTCCCAGAGGTCATGGCCGCTATGATAATTGCAAAGTCGCCCATGATAAGAAGGTTTTGGAGGCCTAGATTTCTGGTGATAGAGGTCCCCAAGAGGAGGTTGTAAGCCTCAACCTTGTTGTTGGAGATGGAGCCTAATCCCCATTCATATTTAACTATGGTTTTCCCCTAAGTGTCTTTAATAATTCCACCAGCTCCAGCTTGGCCCTGGTTATTTTTTGAAGCCCCATCAAAGTGGAGGGTGGGTCTTCTTTGTTTTTGAATCCAGTTTTTTACTTCTTCCTTGGTTCCTCTCAGCTTCCAATCCAGATTTCCTTTTCCTATGTTTACATTATTTTGAATTCTTGTTTCATAATTGAATTTGCTCATCCACACTTTTACACTTGCATCTGTCAGTTCCGGGTCTGCCTGGATTATACCATTTGTTTCAATGGTCTCTGTAATGAGTGTAATCGTTTTAGCTAGGGTTCTAGATATACCTGGCTTCATGTTGTTGAATATGCACTTATTTCTGGCGATCCATATCTACCAACAAAGATTTGAGAGAATACTATTCCACATCCTTGTAGCTAGGCACTTGCTTTTGTTGGCTTGGGGAAAACGTTTCCCCCAGATTTTCTGAAGGAGAGTGATCTGGTTGGGGAGATCGCCAGTGATTAGAGGGCTGGTGATGAGATTCCAGCAAGATCTTGCAAAGGGGCACTCTATAAAGAGATGGTTGCTACTTTCCTCTGCCTCCCTGCACATGCAGCAAATTGAGGGGCCATGGATGCCCTTCTTCCTAAGGTTTTCCGCAGTAAGAATTTTGCCATGAAGGAGGGTCCAATTGAAAAGTTTAACCTTTGGCAGACATTCGATTCTCCAAGCTACTTTGTGAAGTGGCCAATTATTTATTGCTGAGGCATTTTGGAGGGCTCTGTAGCCCTCTTTGACCATGTAACAGCCTCCGTTTGGGTCCCAAACAAACTTGTCATCTGGCATTCTATTTGTGGGAGCTGAGCCAATGAGTGAAGTCTTAAGATCAGCCCGGATGTTCATGAGGTCATTGGGGAGTGCGAGAGATTTCCAACCTTTCCAACAGTTCTGATCCCAGAGAGAGATGTCATAGAGAGTTTTGAGGTTTGCCTCCATCATCCATCGTTGCAGGGGCCTAAAATTAAGGAGAGATCCTCTAGCCTCTGAGCCCATAATTCTATCCTCCCAAACGCTGATACCTCTACCATTGCCCGGAGCTCTTGAGATATGGAATTTGATTTGGGGGAGAGATTTTTTGATCAGCTTCCACACTGGTGTACATTGTCTGTCGATAATGGTTTCTGAGAGGATATTGTTGTTGACCCCATTCAGATATTTTCTCTTGATGACCTCTGTCCACCAAGCTCCTCTCTCCCTGAGAATCTTCCAGATCAATTTGAAACCCATGGCCATGTTTGCAAGCCTCGGGACTCTAATTCCGAGCCCTCCTTTTTCTAAGGGGAGAATGACCTTGCTCCATTTTACCAAGCTGAACTTCTTTGTGTCTTGCTTTCCTCCTTGCCACAAAAAACTTCGAATTATCAACTCCATGTGCTTATGGATGCTCGCTGGAGCAAGAGTAGTGGCGAATTGATAGATTGGGAGGGCTGAAAGGATGGCCTTGATGAGAATTGTTCTGCCCACTAAATTAAGCCAATACACTCCCCAACTCTGGAGCTTCCCTCTCAATTTTTCAATTAGCTTTATCCAAATCTTAGTTTTGATTGATTCCTTAGCTAATGGCAGCCCCAAATACATAAAGTGGGACCAGTTCCCTTGGGCAAGGATCTCCATGATTAAAGAGATTCTCTGGGTTATGTGTCTTGGGACATTCCAAGTGTAGATCATGCACTTGTTGTTGCTTAGTTTACCTCTAGAAGCTTGGAGGAAGAGGTCCAGTGTTTCCTTGAACCTTCGAGCCATAAGGCTCGAGGTGCCTCCAATTAAAAGAGTGTCATCAGCAAAAAGGGAGTGGTTAATCCCTTTGGTTCCTCGGACTATATCGATCCCTGTTATTTCCTTTAACCTTCGCTTATTCTCCAGATGCAAGCTTAGAGTTTCAGCCATGATAATATAGAGAAAGGGAGAAAGCGGGCATCCTTGCCTCAAGCCTCTTGAACTTTTGAAGGCGATACAGGGCCTACCATTGATGAGGGGAGCTGTCCAGTTGAAAGAAATGCATTCCATGACCCTGTTGGTGAAGTGCTCAGAGATACCAAACTTCTTCAAAACGGCCTGAAGGAATGAGTGGTTCACCCGATCAAAGGCGTTCGCCATGTCAAGTTTGATGATCATGCCCCTTTCCTTTCTAGATATACTGCTATGGATTGCCTCCTGTATGAGAATTACATTATCCGTTATATGTCTCCTAGGGACGAAGCCTCCTTGGTTCTCAGAGATGAGGGAAGGGAGAATTCGTTTAAGCCTGTTTGCCAAGATCTTAGTGATGATTTTGTAGGAGACATTGCACAAGGATATAGGGCGGAATCTATCAAAGGATTGAGGGTTAGGGTCTTTAGGGATAAGAGCCAGATGGGAGGATTTAATGATGCTGCCCATTTTGCATTCTGTGAAGAAGTTTTTTGCCATTCTTATGTAATCCTTCTTGATGATTTCCCAATGTGTTCTGTAAAAGGCCGCTGTGAAACCATCAGGGCCTGGAGCCTTGTCCAAGGGCATGCTGTGTATTGACCATTCTATTTCCTCTGTCGTGACCTCCTTGTCCAAATCTGCATTTTGGGCTTCTGAGATCTTGTTCTCAATTATATTGAGGAAATCCGGGTTTTCCAGGTAATGAGGATCAGTAGTTAGAAGAGTTTGAAAATGCCGGGACGCTGCTTCCTTAATCTCCTCTTGTTCTGTTAGTACCCTTCCCTCCACCGTTATCCTTTCAATGTTATTCCCTGCTCGCCTTAGTTTGAGGCTGTTATGAAAAAAAGAGGTATTTTTGTCTCCTGATTTGAGCCAGAGGCATCGTGATTTCTGCCTTTGCTCTTCCTCTTCCATTCGGTTCCGTTCATACAGTTCCTTATACAGTTCATTTTCTTTCCTTTGATCTTCTTCAGTGTCTTGGACGCTTTCTTTTTCTTGGTTCCACTGAGCTAGCTTCATTTGGAGATCGATTTTTTTTTTTCCCTTCCTCTGTTGCGTATTGCCTTGCCCATTGCTTGATGGTTGTCCGAAGAAGCTTGATCTTGGTTTCCCAGATGAAATGAGGGGAGCCCGAAATGTCCATTGCCCAGTGATCCTTTATCAAGTTTCTAAAGTCTTCACTGCTATCCCACGCTCTGTTGTACTTAAAGGGAATCGGTCCCATATTTTTCCCTTTGTCCAAGAGCAGAGCCACTGGCTTATGGTCTGAAATATAGCCTTGGATAATTGTGCTTTGTATCCTTGGAAAGTTAGCCACTATTCTCTCTTGAGCCAAGATACGATCCAGCCTCTCTTTGATGTTGTTTTTGCCTGTCCTCTTATTTGACCATGTGAAACGCCCGTTTTGGGGTGGGATGTCAACTAGACTGTGTGCTTGGATGATTTCTTCTAATGCTTCTCTTGAAGGGTTTGCAAAGAAATTCCCTCCCATATTCTCTTCCGCACTCTTTATTAAGTTCAGATCTCCTCCCAGGAAGATGTTCCTTCCATGGGCAGTCATAAGATCTGAGGTGATTGACTCCCAGCAAGAGGATTTTTCTCTGAAGTGGGGGGGAGCGTAGACATTATATATTGAGTATTCTTCTGTCATGATTGTGTTTTGCATGTCTAATCTAATCCACCATCTATTCTGCCTGCAATCTTTGAGTTTCCATTTATTTTTGTCCCAAATTGTCCCTATTCCTCCTGAGGCTCCCACTGCGCTCATTGCTATTCCTTCATAATTTCTGCTTCTTTTCATGTTGTTTTCGAATTCCTGTTCAGTAATTTTGGTCTCCTGGAGTAGGAGGAAGTCTGGATGTTCTGATTTTAAAAGGTCTCGGACTGCGTTAGCTTTTAGGGAGGAGCCCATCCCCCTACAATTCCAAGAGACCAAAATCATCATTTACCTTGTTTGTTGTGGGCCCCGGATTTCTCTTTCATCTTCTCTTCACTTCCTTTGGTCTTGTCTAGATATGTATCCATTGGCTGTTGGGTCCCCGTGGCCATTTCTTTTGCAGCTGCCTCATCCCTTATCTCTTTGTTTGACTTCCTTCCCACTTTTCTTGGGGGGTCAGTGGAGGTGATGTTTTCTTTCGACTTGTTCCTAGTTAGGATTCTTCCAACTATTGGGGGGGCGGAGCTCTACGGGGGGGAGGAAGGGGTTTCCATGGGGCCTTTCGAGGAAGGGGGAGGGGAAGGAGGGTCCTCTGCAGACAGAGATTCGAAAGGATTGGAGGAAGAAGGGAAGGAAGGTCCAGCTCCAGAGGGTTGGGAGGGGGGGATGGGGGTTTCAGAGTGGGGCTTTGAGGATGCTCCTGGAGGGGGGTTTGGTTTTTTCTTCTTAACTATTTCCCATGCTTCTTCTGGAGCTTCAACATTGTTAACATAATTTATTGATTTAGATTTACTGCATCTATTAGCAAAATGCCCATATTCATGACATACCTTACACTTAAAAGGCAGCTGCTCGTAGTCCACTTGCTGTATGTGCGTCCACTGGTCGACTTTAAGTTTGATTGCTTCTGGTAACCCTTTCCCCAGATCAACTTCTACACATATCCGAGCACATGCGTGCATGTTCTCCTTTGGTTCCGATCTGTCAATGTATTTCCCAACAGCGTTCCCGATGGCTTTTACAGATTCATCTCCCCAGCAGTGAAGAGGCAGATGGGGAAGGCGAACCCAAACAGGGATAGCGTTGGGAACATCCATCTCAGGATCGAAGTCGGGGGTCCATCTGTTGAGGTAAAGGCCTCTGGTATCCATAAAGTAAGGGCCATTCCGGAAGATAAGATTACGATCCTCCACTGATTCGAAGAGGAAGGTGAAAAACCCCCTTCCACAGAACCTTATTCCTATCTTTCCTTGGACCATCGAGTTCCAGTTCCTTTCTACCCAGCGTTGGATTGTGCGTGGAGAAGGCCATAGTCCCGTGAACTGGCCTACCAGGCCTCGTTTTGCTAATGCAACAGCAGCTCTCCTCGGTAGGGCTGGAGGGAGCAAGACTTCCTGAATTTCATCAAGTTTTTTGATAAATTTTGAAGCTGTAGGACGGATTTTCTCCGAGGCATTCTCTGGGATGAGCGAAGCAAAAGACTTCTCCAGATCATCCTGATCCTGAAAGGGAGGATCCATTGCAGGCTAGGGTAGCAGCGCAGAAGGCGCTCTAGCGGAGGCCCAGAGGGAGGGGAGGGCAGAAGGCCCAGAGGAAGGAGAGGGCAGGAGGCCCCAGGCGATCAGCAGAGGGGGAAAGCAGACTAGCAGCTGCGCTGCTAGGCGCAGGCACGCAGAGGGGAGGTCAGAGGCGCAGCGGGGTGCGGGATCGCCAGAGCACGCAATTATGTATGATTATTATTATACATGTAGGCATGGTATTAAGCATTCAATTTTGCTTTTATTTACATATTAGTTTGTGTTTAACCAAAAAAATATTCCATCTATCCATAGTTTAACATTGGGAGTTCAAATTTTGTTATTTTTTGTTATTATTTAAATTTATTTATTTGTAAAGTGATTGGTTGAGGCCTTATTATGGACTCTTTAGTAACTTCCATTTCTGTTAGTTACTAAATTTTTGTTTTTAGATTTATTTCCTTTTTATTTAATTTTTTTTTTCATTTTTTATTATTTCCATTTTCATAAATTTTAATGAAAAATAATAATTAAAATAATCCTTAAATATTTATTAAAATTAATTATAAATGAAAATTGTAAATAAAAAATTAAAAATAAAAAAACCCATTTTAGAATAAAAATTTAATTGAAAATTTTAAACCGTAAATGTACTTTAAATCTCATTTAAATAATAATAATTAATAAAGCAAACAAAACTTTGATTACATTGGGGGCTTCCTCTTCCCATTTCAAATGCACACAAACAATTTTTTTTATTTTTTATTTTATTTATTTTCTAGTATTTATTTTAATAAAATTAAATATATTTTTATTTAAATGTTTTATATTTAATTTTTTGTAATAATGTGTTTAATTTTAGATTTTTTTAAACATTATAATATAATTATTATTTTTATTTTATTTATTTTTAAAATTTTTGGTTTAATTTTAAAATTTTCTTCCCATTTTATATTTTTTCTATTATTTTGTTGATGTTGTTTTTTTGGTTTTTTTTCTTCCTTTAAATATATGCATAAAAAATTATTTTTATTTTTTTGTTTTTTTTTTAACATATGCATATTTTTAGACTCTATCTATTTTATTTGAGATAGAGTTCAAGATATTATTATAGGTAGAGTCCATAATAAAAGTGATAAATAGGAATTGGGAACACTTTGGATCTTCTTCTTGAAGTGTTGTGGTGTTATATGACGCAAAGTTTCTATGTTAAGTTGGATCCCAAGTGATATTGACTTTATTTTCTTAGTTGAAACTTGAGAACATGATGAATCTAGGGGTCCCCCACATAGATGGATTCATTCTTTGGTCAACATTGATGGATTCATTCTTTGGTCAACATGGAACACGAAATCCTCTGGTAGAGTTTTTTGTGGTATAACTTGTTATATAAAAAATAATATTTCTTCTCACATTCGACTTCATAAGATGGACCCCCTTAATCAATACATTTGGATCGAAATTAACTTTAACACCAATAGAATTTTTTTGGCAATTTATTATTTTTCTCCTATCAACTCTACTTCCTACAAGAAAAACAACCTGGATAATAATTGCCCCTTCAATACCTCAAAGCATAATATTCATAGTCTATGGAATGAAGATAGTTTTCTCGGGGACTTCAAAAGTAGAATCACTATTAACCAAGCTACACTCCTAAGTATAATATATATTATATATATTATATATATAGCCACCACACAGACACACAACTTTTTTTTTTCTTAATTCTATTTTTCTTTTCTAAAATATTAGTACATTTATTTATATTTTAAAATTTTGTTTTAAATTTGATTTAGAACTATTTTAATTTTTGCTTTAATCATTTTATTGATTTTTTTATAAAAAAATTGGAAAAATACATTTTTTATTATTTAATGTTTAAAAGAAAAATAAATAAGTTTTTATATTAATTAAAAAAATTTTAAAAACTTTGGGTTATATGATTTCAAGGGCATTTTCATGATTTTGTGTTATTCTTAATGATTATTTTATAAAACTATAGTTAAAAATATTGCAATTTGTGTGCCCACTGAAAATTGGTCAACTTGTCCTAGGCTAAATTCAAAAGAGTTATAACTTAGCCTTCAGTATTTGGTTTAGGCATTGAATTTCAAGGGAGCCTCTTGCTTGGGCAAGGCAGTAAAACTTATCTAAGGACCTCATTTCCTTAGGCTCATCCCTTAAAGTCTTAGCAATAATACGATGCTTCTTATTTTCCATCTCTAACATTATATTCCTTCTTAAAAGAGATGCATATAATGATTAAAAATAATATGATACAATTACTTTCTTGAGCTTCCTGAATTTTGGTGTTGCAACAATGGTTTCTTCTGGAAAAAAAACTTCTTTCTCTGTATAAATTTCAAATATTGCAGTAAGACCTACCCCCAAAACTTCTCTTGTTGGTTCCTGTGTTGTAGTAAGATTTTATGTTCTCAACTTCTCGTTAGTTGTAGGGCCAACAACATTTTGGTCATCTCCTATCTTACCAATTTGTCCTTGTGTGTCAGTAGGGGATTTTGCTTCAAACATCCCTATTGGTTCTTGTCGAGCAACAGGTGTCTCTCCTTGTGCTATAAATCCTGCACCTTTTTCCCTTATTGGTTCTTGTGTTGTAGTAATGGTTTTGTTCTGAAACCAGCTCACAAAAAGATAGAAAAGATAGATCAACACCTTAGAATTCAGCCTCTTCGAGGGGGCAACCTCCTTTAGATTACATAAATGAACAATTCTTGGATGATACAAATGAAAATACCTCCTTTCTATATATAGGAGTCTAAGGGGTCATAATATAATCAGAGCCGACATAACAATAATAATGTAAGGGCACAATAATAACAATAGTGGGCTTTTACGGGGCACAATAGTAACAATATGGAGACTTCATGGGTACAACAATATAATAAGGGGGTTGTACTAATATCAATAAGGGGTTACACTAGTAGTATAGGGGCCTAACATATTTTTTTCCTATTTCAAGCAGATCTTAGATCAAAATGGCAGTTGCATTATTTTTCCGAATGAACTTCCTCAGTTAGATGTATATTGAACCACTGTTATTTTTTTCCACTTGCTTTGGATTTCCTAAGCATTGCTATGCGTTTTTGTTTGTTAAATTAAAGTTCTTCCATTAAAATGCACTTGTACTCATACTTTCATGAGAATGAGAATGAATACAAAAATTCATCCAAACTACATTCCAATAAATATTCTGATTATTTAGAGTGCCTCTAATGTTGAACCTACAAATATTTTGTTTTTTTCACGGGCTTATGACTTAAAGCTAGTACTGGGTGCGTTTGAAATTTGATAGCTAATAAATTCTTGTATTAATTTGTCATCAAATCTTTTTACAACACCTGTGATTTTGATCATATTTTAAATTTTTTGTTGAATTCCCCAAGTAGTAGAAGACTTCTTTTCTTATACCTAACAAAGAAATTCCAATTCAGGAATTAATCCTCATAAAACATATCACAACTCCTGATATTGGGACACTGCAAACACCAAGTGAATCTAAGCCTGACTTTGAGATTCTTGATGGCGAATTTGAGAAACTAGGGTTTGCTTATGTTAATAAGGAGGAGGTGCATGCATTCCAAAAAATTGTAAGTTTCGGTTGGTTGGAGTATGGAGCATGTGCTTATGGGACCAAATGGGCCAGCTAAAGCAAATGAACCTTATGGAGTTGGGTCCAGAATGTGAAACACTTATGGATAACCTTCCTTGGGATACTGCAAAGTTCAAGGAGTTTTCATAAAGCATTTGTGTGCATTTGGTTGAGTGCATTCCTGCATTGAGAAAGCTTTAGCATAATGCATTATGATGTATTGAACATGATGCACAAAAGGATAAGGTAAGGATGGAGATGCATCCAGTGCATTCTCTAAAGCTCCAGTTTATTGGCATGTTGATTTGGAACAATTTCCTCGGGGAGTGCCAATCATCATTACTTCCCATGAATTTTATGATGCTCTTCTAGTGCACCAATTCCATAAAACTCCTTGTGAGTGGTATGACAAGCTCATTGATATTGCAGAAGATTCCTTCGATGGACTTTGTTTTATGTTGTCTCAAAAACCAACAATTGACAACAAGTTGTACTTAACTAAACACCTTAAGGGGATTTCTCCATATGAAATATCTCACTGGAGCACATTAAAGTTTACTCTCAAGCTGTTGAATTGGCAAGGAATATTGCTAAGAGGACTTCGTATTTGTACATTCTTTTGCATGCATTGGCAATTGCTCCAGCTTCCTCGGTGTTTCGAGTAGAACAAAAGATTTTGGGTGCTCATCTATTCTATGCTTAAGGTATTGTGTGGGGTTTTCTAAACCTTCTTGAACCATGAGATGGATGTCACAACTGAAAACGGGGGATTTACTGGACATTTTCACCATTCTACCCAGTTAGCTTCTGAGACAGTTTCTAGGTAAACGGGGATGAGTTCAAAAAATATGAGAGAGGTTATTGTCAAGCACATATTA
>APFE030134131.1:1629-26736 GCA_000404065.3 Pinus taeda
AAAACCATCGCACCCAAAACCATGTGTGAAAACCATGCACAAAACCATAGGTAGGTCCACCCACCTAATATAAGGTCCAAAAAAAACTTTCCCTGGGGCGCTGCCCCGAACCTCGTAGAGGGGGGCTAACTACCGCCCTCAAACCCCTCATGATGGGTCCCTAAATTAGACATAAATTAAGGCCCATGCCTCTAAATTAAATAATAACTTAAGGCCTATGACCATCCTTCACCACATTAAACCTGTCTTTTTGCATTAGATAATTTATTTTTAACTTTAATATATTCATTAGGAAGGTTTATGAATAATCGAATATTTGTGCCTAATATATATGTGTGTGTGTGTGTGTGGAATATTAGGAGAATATTAGGAAGATTATGAAGAGTTGGAGGGGGAGATAATTTAGGGACTTGTTCCCTAATACTGGAGGATCAATAATAAATAAATAAGTCAACAAGATACTATGGAATTATGGCACAAATTGTGGAACTCCAATGATTGAGAAAATATAGGAATGTGTTCCACTAATCAAGGGAGCAAATCCACCAATCAAGGGAGAAGATCCACTAATCAATGGATTTCAGTGGGGAAAGATTCCTCCATCCATGGGGAATGATTCTTAATCATTTTTTATAAGTACCAAGTCGAATTTTCCTCTAGGGAATGATTGAGAAGATCTAAGAATGTGTTCCCTGCCATTTAATGCAAATTCCTAGTATTGGGGACTAGATTCACTAATCAAGGGATTTTGGTGGGGAAAGCTTCCTCCATTCATGGGGAATCATTCCTAATCATTTTGTATAAGTACCAAGTCGAATTTTCATCTAGAGATAGATTTTCATTAGTGTTATTGTGGAGAGAGCTTGTATTTTTGCAGCTCCATTGTATTTTCTTACAGGGATGTAATTCCTTTGATGAAAATAATGAAGATTTGTGTCATGTTCAGCTTCTAAATATGGTTCTCCTCCATAGGTATCTGAGTTTCCTTGGGCTTGGCCATCCCAGGGGCCTCAAAGCCCTTTTGTATCATTTTCTTTCCTTTTTTTCATTGCTTATTCACATGCATCTCTAGTTTTTATTTCTTTCTATTTCTGCACTTAGTATTAATGATTTCTTGTTGTAGGGTTGAGTTAAATGGTTGACGTAAGTTCTTTTCTAGGATCACAAGCATTATTTCATCCTTGGAAAAGCTTTGGAAGTTCATAATAATCATTGAGTTGCTTGGATTAGTCTTCTTATTCCCAAATCTAGATTGCTGGACCTCCTTTTTAGTAAAGAACATTAAATTTCTGCTATTTTTTGGAGCATGCTAACAAGCTTCAATCGAATTGATACCACTTTCATTAGATCACAAAAAAATTCTAGTGCATAACAAAAATTACCCCATTTCATTTTCACTTGATTTGGTTTGGCATTTTTTAGATTTACTAGCTCACTAGTTCTCGAATTTCTAGGTTTTTGACTAGTAATGTTTTTTTTTTTTTGCATGGGTTAATATAGATATTTTTGAGTGATTCCACTTGGAATGGGAACCTAAGGCATCCTAGTTAATACCAAAATTTTTTCCATCCAATTTGGATTTGATTTGCTTGGTCATTCGATGAATTATAGTAAATTTGTACATCCTGTAGGAAAATCAAGGGATCCTATAGGAAATCACTATAACATCTTGTAGGAAAGCCTGTTTTGAGGTCAAATTAAGGAAAACACCTCTAGGAAGCTAGAAAAGGGTCCCTACTTGTCTCCCAAACCTTCTGACCATTTAACATCATCTCCAAGCCACCTTCCACATCACCAAAATATATTAGATTTCACATTCTCACATGGAAAAAAGACAGAAAGAAAAACAAATTTATTTTATTCATTTACATGCACAGTAGTAGAAGGTTTGATGGTTTGAAACTGCATGCTCAGGTTAGTAGGATTGCATACATGTTAACTTAGAATACTTTTGAAGAAAATCCTCTTAGAATTTACTTAGAAAATGGTGTGTTTTAACAATTGATTTCATTCTCTTTCCTTGTACTTTGTTTCTAGCAATAGGTTAAGGTTCCATTTCAAACATTTTATTTTCTGCAATTAGTTTAGGATTTGACTTCAGTACATGCACTCCATTACATCATGACAGCAAAGGAAGGACACATTGTATGCCGCACATATAGTGTCGACACCTCTTAAGTTTGTACGAACCCCGGGTTGATAATTAAAGTCGGTAGCCTTGGAAGTTGCAGCATTCTTGTTGCAATACTGAAGCTCATCACTTTTTGGCGCCGTTGCCGAGGAGGTGTCAAAGTATGAATTTCTTTTTTCCATAGTTGATTCATTTCTTTTTAATTTTTGCAAAAACAAAATAAATATTTTCATTAGGCATATTTAATTTCAAAAGAAAAAAAATTGCATTGCATTATAGTTTTTCATTCAATCATAAAAATAAAAACAAAATTTCTCCAACACCAACCCTCCCCCCCATTTGATCACATGGTGCAGTAAGAGCCATATCACCATTCACTTTTTCTGGTAGAAGAAGAATATGGCAAAGAATGTAGAAGAAATGGATGGAGATGATGACAATGAGGAAGATCCTCTTGGATTTCCCATTCAAGATACTAATGGTAGTGTGCACATGAAGAACATCTCTCCATATTTTCTTCCAAAATTTCATGGCCTAAGGTCAGAGGACCTAGAAACCTTTCTCTTTGAATTTGAAATTGTTTGTAGATCTTATGGTTGCTTATTGAAAACTCATAAATTGAGATTGTTTTTGGCAACATTGAAGGATAGAGATCTTAAATGGTTCATGAGTTTAGGGATTAATTCGATAAGATCATGGAATGATATGCAAAAGATATTCATAGAAAAATATAAAGATCATGATCTTAAAGAAGAATCTTTAGAATGAATCAAAGAGAAGATGAGAGGCTTGAGGATCTAATAGAGAGGTTCATGTACAATGTTAAGAGGGGAAAACTACATCATTTAGGATCTGACACACTAAAAACCCTCTTACTTAGAACAATTAGGGATGAATGTATTGATCTCCTTAATATCATGAGTAGAGGTGATGTATACCAATTATCATTTGATGAAATTTGTGAAACATGCAAACACATATAAAGAGGAAAAGCAAGGGTAAGTAAATCAACACCAAGATCGGTAATTCAAGCTAAACTTGGAAATTTGTTTGATGATTCTAAAACAGAAATTCTTAGCAATCTAACAAAACAAGTAGAAATTTTAAGAATGCAAGATGAAGGAAAATAAGATGCTAATATTTGTGTCGTAGAATCACAAAATGTTAAACATTGTCCATCATTACCAAGGTTGAAGGAATTTCACCAAGAAAACAATGGAGCAAGTCCATTTTCAATGTAGATATGTTAGGTAGCTCAAAGAGGACCATGGCAACCTATTCAGCCCGATATGATGCAATATCCTAATTCAAAATTTCAAGATTATGCACATCCACCTCAAAGTAATTGGAACACACCCTTTCCTTGGCAACATTGGCCATCTCAACCCCAAAACCAATCTTGGCAACAAGGTTGGCAAGGAACTTATGGGATCCATCCACCATATCCTTAGTGTCTTTCTCAATATCCTCGATACCAAACTCCATGTTATCCTTACCATTCACCTCCACCACAACCACAACCCCATCCACTTCCATCTCAAATATACACTCCCATTCAACTAATTGTACTACCATTTCCAAAACCACACATTGAAGTAGCTCAACCCACTTACAATGCTGAGGTACAACACTTCCAAACATCTCCTCTTGAGATCAATGGTATTCACCCTAGCTCAGGAAGAGTATTGCAAAAAAGAGATTATATTGATATCATTGAAGGACCACATCCAAAAGAAGAAGACTCAAAAGAGAAGACCACAGAACCATGGGTTGCAATTGATGAAGAGAAGACGTCAAAACTGGAGAGTGAGAAAGCTCCCTCATGTTTACCATCAAATCCTCCATGTATCCATTAGATCAATCAGCAAAAAGAGGAAGACTTGAAGGTCATGGTAGAATAAGAGATACAAGATGATCCAAATCAGCAAGTGGATCAGAGACATCACAACTATATTGAAATATGGTTCCAGACAGTCACTAAGTTGAAACAATACTCTCTTCTTCAATTGTGATTGTATTCATCAAAGTCAAAGCATTTGATCACTCAAATCCAGGTACATGTTAAAGCATACATTTCAAGCCTCCACCTCATTTTGTCTGTCATTTTTATGTGCACATGGCTCCATTGGAAGTATTCTTATACTTGAAAGTGATTTTTTTTCCAAGGAGGGTAGGGTAGAAAAAAAATAAAAAAAAATCTCAAGTGAAAACCTCCTTTGAGGCACCTCATATTGGCTCATTGATTGAAAAACTCCATGAGGCGGTCAATGGGTTGGGAAAAAAGACAAAAAAGGAAAAAAGAAAAGATCCTAGGTGAAAACCTCCTTTGAGGCGCCTAGGCAAACCTACTAGTTGAAAACCTCCTTGAGGCGGCTAGTAGGCCTAGAAGAAAAAAAAAGAGGAAAAAAAAAAATCTTTGCTTCATGTATCTCTCTGATGAATGCATGTACTCTCCAACATTTGCAAGCAATAAGAACAAGTCGGTGCCAAAAGGAAAATTGGTCAATCCTAGTCAAAATAAGTCAAATTTTGACTTTATCCTACTTTTCCCAAATGCTCCAACAAGGCCAAGGCCATGCCAATCCATCACCCCAATCTATTTTCACAATCCACCCATCATTCTCAAGCTTCTACCATTCATTTTGCTTGCTATCCTAAAAAACTACAAGATGCTCTGTTTTCCCTGTACATCACCAAAAGAGATTAGCTTTCACACTCTCACATGGAAAAAAGACAAAAAGAAAAACAAATTTATATTATTCATTTACATGCACAATAGTAGAAGGTTTGATGGTTGAATTGAATGCTTAGGTCAGTAGGCTTGCATACATGTTAACTTAGAATCCTTTTGAAGCAAAGCCTCTTAGCATTAAGTTAGAAAATGGTGTGTTTTAGAATTTGATTTCATTCTCTTTCCTTGTACTTTCTTTCTTGCAATAGGTTAAGGTTCCATTTCAAACATTTCATTTTTTGCAATTAGTTTAAAATTTGAATTTAGTACATGCACTCCATTACATCATGATAGAAAAGGAAGGACACATTGTATGCCCCACATATAGTGTTGGCACCTCTTAAGTTTGTACGAGCCCCGAGTTGATAATTAAAATCAGTAGCTTTGGGAGTTGCAGCATTCTTGTTGCAATACCGAGGCTCATCACCCTACTGCGCAATTGACACAACAAAGGGGGGGCTCCGCCCCCCCTCTAACCCCCCAGTTTACTAGGGATGCTAGTCATGGAAAGAATATAACACAACCCAACATGCTCTGCGTAGGTGCTGTTTATTTGTTCTACGTATTCGTTGTTTCTTTGTTGAACGTTGCCTCTCTCTCTAACAGCGTTTGATTGGGTTTGTGTTTGTGCAGTTTTTTGAATTTTCCTTGACCTTTCATTTTGTGAAAATTGAGTTCGATTTTTTCCTTCTGTACCATTCCACACAATGAGGTGAGATCGATTTTATCAAGTTCCAAGTGTTGTACCTCCAAACTTCTGGAACGGTCATGTTGAAAGAAAATATTGGTTCTAATTTGGTCCTTTTGCAAACAAAGGTACATTTTTCTCAAAATCAGATCATAAGGTGAAGTTTCTGAGCTAGCAGGATTTGAACCACAAATAAATTCAATAACAAGATTCTCATCTGGTCTTCCTATCGCATTTAAGTTGAAATTTTGTGGGAAAATAGCCAACAACCCTAACGAATTTTTTGCCACAAGAACTGGATTCAATTTTATTCCTGATAATTGTACATCTCTAACAAGTCCTAATGCTTTCATCCTATTAAAGTCATTAGAACTCAAGATCTCCTCTTGAACTGTAATGTTCCCATCAACTAATCTCTCTAAGGATTCCACTACAGATCCATGAAATTTAGCCATGCCCATTAGTTTCATATGCATTGGCTTTGGAGAACCAATGCCACTAAAAGGAGTCAAATTAAAGATATCAAATCCCTACAAACGTAAATCAACATCAACACCCAGGATATCTGGGGCAACAACAACAATGAGATTTGAACTCTCTTCTTTTAAATAGTGTCCATTCAGGTATGATATTTGAATTTTTGTCACAAGATCAAAAGTAATCAAAGAAGAGTTTATTATAATGGCTTCATCAGATATTATAATATCACCACATGCATCATTGAAGAGCCTTTAGCCTTTGGTGTTGTACCTTTTGATGTCATACCTCGTTTTCAAAATTGAACCATATATTTTGGCCTCCTGATTTAAATGCCAAGCTTCATAGGCATTGCTTGGACTCCGATATGAAGAAAGTGCTGAACCACATTGTCAAAATCAACATTTCAAAAACAATTAATCAACTGCAGAGTCATCCATCTCACCCTATGGACAGATCCAAGCATTTCCAGCACAGTATATTTCACCACTATCTATAAGTGTTACTAGAATCCCATACACATATGTGATGTGACTATTAATGTGGAAAGTAAAATTCGCTGACCATATGATAATGGAAAATGACCTATATCTGCTACTAACCCAAACTCCTTGTTTCACATGACTGCTTTAGTCGCAGTAGAGGAAGCCATATTTTATATGAAATTATTGTTTTTCTTTAACATTATGCCACTACATACAAATAAAGAAATATCCAATGGGCTTTGACAAGTTAAAATTGCTTTCAATGAGCCTACTAAAGGAAATAGAAGTGGCTTTGCATCAAGGGTCCTCATAAGAGCATTGACTTCGTCATTTGGAACTTGGCACAAAATTTTATACTCTCCATCCTTAGGACTTATTCCAAAATCTCTCGAAACTTCCAACAACACTTCACCAAAGAAGCAACGAGCATTATGAAAAAATATTCTGTAGCCACGAAAGCATAGGCTTCCATCTAAAGCAGAAAAGGATGAAGGTGCATCCAAAATTTGAAACTCCAATCCTCTCACATCAATTTTCCCATGCAAGTTGGAAAAATTTTCACCATTCGACAAACAAATGTGAACCGCTCCGCTGGCCCTACCATTTCATGCATAAAAAGATTAAAAATAAAAATAAAATTTCCTTGGTATGCTCCCTTCTTTCACCTTTCATATATTTCCCAGTTTTATTCATTCATGCACCTTTCAGTGCATATTCATATCCATCAAAACCACATTTCAAAGTCCGTTTTGTCATAATTTAGTTTTCTTCTTTGCCCTTCAAGGTTGAATGTCTTCGTTTTCATGATGCATTTCTCATCATTATTACTCTTTAAGGTAGATTTTTGAAATGACCATTTTAAGGTCATTTCAAGACCTATAATAGAGTAAATTTTTTCACTTTAGATCCCGTGAATTCATCATTGATATCATAGATGAATGCATCATTCCACTTTTGTTCTTCTTTTTATGACACTAACCTATGCTTGCTTGTTTTGTAGAGAAGATTTGTAGGTAAAGAGACATGAATTGAATAGGTAGTAAGGTGGAAGGTTTTTATGAAAGAGGAATATAGGATTTTATGAAAAAAGAAATTTTGGTATGTGTTAGAGCCTAGATCGACCTGAGGCTAAAGGGAGGCAACCTGGTAGCTAGCCCTACCAGGTCAGGAGAGGGCTCTCTCCTTGTCAATCTTAGTTAGGATTTGCCTATGATCTGGTGAAGGAGGGAGACCCCTTCCTCTCCTGGTGGAGATAGTACTTGCCTGGCAGTAGCAAAAAGACTCCTTGTGCCTCTCTCATATGTAACAAATACTGTCACACCTATAGTCTCAGTCTCATGGACACCTGGTTGTCCTGATGGTCCTCCTTCCTCCTGAGGCACTGATGAAACCCGAGGGATTTTGAACATCGCATTGGAAATAAAGGTCTCTCATGGTATGTTCAGCAAGTTTAACTAGTGCAACACAATAATCTTAATCAATGAGAAGTGATAAATGCTGCTAAGTTGCTGAGGAAAAGGTTTTCTTTGAACATAATTGGCCATCTTCTCAATGTTCCTATATATAAAGTAAGGGAGGTTCATCATCCTCACCCTAGTAAAGTGCTTCAACAACCTGATATGATATGCATACAAGTGGGAAAACCTTCCTTCACAAGTGAAATATTTAATGATAAGCTTCATAAGAGGAACAAAACTGTTCTCCAAGTATTTGAAAGGAAATACTCTGTTGATTTGGCTGTGATATCCAGCCTTAATGTAAGGCTCATAATGTTCTCTGCCCACATACTACCCTTTATTCTATTGCTCACCTACATTAGGGATTCCTGTTGCTTTTGAGATGGTGGTAAGTGACACGGTGAAGGAGACACCAGCAAGATTCACTTGGCCATTATGTAGATGGGTGACAAACAACTGAGCAAGATCATGATGAAACTTTACCCTCTCCACCATTTCACAAAACTCATAGCAAGATTGATGTCTGAAACTAGATATAGCAAGAGGACAAGCAAGCAATTCTGTCAGACTGATAGGTTCCTCTTAGATGAACTTTCCCCCTTTGTGTGGCTTTCTTGACACATGTGCTTCTCTGAAAGTATCACTAAAATTTTCCTCCTCCCTCTCATAATCTGAGTCTCTCTCCATGGTATTTTGATGATGTGATAAGTGATGAGAAATGAAAGTTTGTAGTGAGAACAGATGAGTATAAAGAGATTTTAAAATATATGGTAAGGGAGATGTATGGGGAATCTGACTGCTTGAGGGAATGCTGGGGTTTTAGGGAATGAGGGGAATGATGGGAATGGGTAGGTTTTAGAATGTGGAATAGGGATTTAGTAATGAAGTGGGTGTAGTGAAGATGTATTTGGGAGTTTAGGGTTTAGGGAATAATGTAATAGGGCTAGGGTTTTGTAAATGAGAGTGGGGTTTTTAGGGACTAAACTTTGATGATTGTGGGATAGGGAATAGGACTTGGAAAACTCATTGTGAATGGAGTATCAGAGAACAACAACAACCTTTGATAACTTATGAGAGGTGGTTTAGTAATTATTTAGGGTTTGGTTTTGACAATTTCTTAGAGTTTGTTCTAACGGAAACCAAACACAACCCTAGCAACCAAACATTACTCTTCAAGGCAAGGAAGAATGATGTACTTACTTGGAACAAGCATCAAATTTTTTTTAAGGAAGTTTGAAGGTGATTTGAGGCAATTTCAGGCTTCTCCAATAGGTGCATAGCACTCACTAATAGGTGCGCAGTGCTAGTTTAATGCATAGCGCCAGACCAAATTAACACTGTGAAACTGCAATAGGTTCGTAGCACCAGTTTAATGTGTAGCGTTAGGGAAATAATGCGCAGTGCCAGCAACTCTTTGCCAAATTTCCTTTGTTTTCCTCCCTTGGCTCAAAATCATGTTTTCAATTCTCCTTAGCTCTTCAATAAACAAGGAATGAATAAAATATATGAATTGGCCCTTTATATACTTTTCCCTCTTTTGGTTTTTCATAAAGAAAAACCCTCTTTCCTAATGTTTTATCAGTTTTGAACAATACTCTATTTTTCTTAATTTTGGACATTTTGACTTTTTGCAGGTGGACTTACTCTCTTCATGGACCTTTTGCAATGGCAGAAGCTGACATTGTTACTAAGTCACCAGGAACACTTATGAAGAATTATTACATATAGGAACTATAAAATTACATAATTTACATGAAACGAAACCATGAAGTACAAATACTTTGTTTCACCTCAAAACAGAGTTTGGAGGTGAAAGAGCTTTATTTAAGCATATTAGAAGTAAACTCATGACTATATCAACCTTTTTATCCTCCTCATGTGCTTGCTAACCTTTTTATTCAATCTTGGATGACCATGATGACAAACCCTAAGACCTAGTGAAACTAAACCCTAAAACTGGTTTTTATAAATGAAATGAACTGAAATGACTATAAATGACTGAAAAGAGGTTTTGAACAAGCCAACAAGTATATGACATGAGGGAAACTGCAATGAAACCACTACCATCAGTTGATCCAGAACCTGATGGAATGTAGTTGATTAAATGAGACACCTAACATGCATGCTAGAAAGAGCAATTTTGATCGTTGATGGCAGTGTGAAGATACTAGCACTAACATTGGCTCCAATGGGGATAGTAGCTCCTTAGAGGTGCCAAGAACCGCAGATCTTTGGAAAAGCAGACCAGTGCCTCATCCGTTGGGAAATATGGAGTCAATAACTTCAAAACACCCAAAAACCGACACTATGAAACTATGAATCAAGACTCATAGCTGAATTGACTAACAATCGAAACTAGATCACACAACTGACACTAGACACTCAAACCCTGAAACTAGACATTCAACCTTATAGCCTTCACTTCGGGCCCCAAGCTAAATGAATGGTGATAGTACCAACTTTTGCAATAGAATGAATAAAATGGTATGTACAATGATGAATATGATAACATAATCTCCTTAGAAATAGTATTGTTTTAGAAGCCGACCATTTACTAGTCCTCTTGGACAATCTTCCCCATTCATTTCTTTGAGTAGAAAAGCATTTTGCCCTCTATATGCAGCAATTATGTATGGTCCCTTCCATAGGTTCTCGAACTTGCCGTGCTTTCCTTTATCCTCGTTTCTAGCATCCCATCGTAACACTATGTCTTCAATCTGAAATTTGTCTGCCTTTGCCTTTCGATCATAAATATTTTTAATTCTCTCATGCAGCCTAAAGGTATTCTAAAAAACTTCCTCTCTCGTCTGCTATAAATGGATCATTTGACTTATTCTCCGGTGAAAATGATCTTCCTCGCTGCCAGCTTCTTGTAAAAGTTTTACAACCGAGACTATAAGAGATGTCGAGAATACTGTGTCAATACCGTATATAATATCGAACGGAGACATTCCTATTGACTACTTTTGGCTCACCCTGTCCACCCATATGCATTAACCAATTTTTTATGCTATCCTTTCTTATTGGTTTCTAGCAGCTTTTTAATGATGTTGACCAATGACTTGTTTGAGGATTCGGCCAATCTGTTACCTTGTGGATAATATGCAGTAGAATGTCCTAAGGTAATTTTGTATTTTCTGCAAAAGTCAATCATATTTTTGGACCTGAAAGCGGCTGCGTTATCTGTAATAAGTTTGTTAGGACAAGCAAAATGTGACAAAATATTTGTTTCAAGAAAATGAATTATTACAGAGTATGTGGCTTGACAAGTGGGGATTGCCTCAATCCACTTTGTGAAATAATCTGTTGCTGTCAAAACCCACTTGTGCTAAGCTGAGGATGTGGGATGAATCTCTCCAATGAAATCAAGGCCCCATTGCTGAAATGGTTCACTAACTTCGACTTGCTTGAGAGGTAGAGGCTGCAACTTTCTTCTTCCCTGAAAAATCTGGCATTCTTGACAGCTTGTGACAGTTTTGTAAACATTAGCAAACAAGGTAGGCCAATAGTAACCTGCTCTCAAAATTTTGTTAGCCATCGTCTTCCAAAATAAGTGACCTCCATAGTCTCCCTTATGAAAATCACTCATGACCTGCTGGGCTTCATCTTCAGTTAAGCAATTCAACAAAATGCCTTCAGGATCCTTCCAATAAAGTGCATTGTTTAGAATGCAAAATCTAGCAGCCTTAAGTTTTAGAGTTCTACCTTTATTTTTAGTCATCCCTAGTGGTGGAGAAAGACGTTGAAGCACGTACACAATATCTGAATACCAAGGAGATTAGAGAAAAATTTCAGACACTTGAATTAGCGAACTATCTTCTTCTTCTTCAGACATGGGTGCAATAAGATTTATATCTAATGCATGTAGATTGGACTCAGCCATTAACTTTGCTAGACACTTCCCCTTGATTAGCTTTGTAGGCTTTATCTCCAAGTCATATTCTAGCAATGATTCGATTCATTTTCCTCGCCTTCCTTCCGGATTTGTTTGTACCAAAACATCTTTAATTGCTGTGTTAGGGATGTAAGCAAGGATATGAAAGTGTAGAATATATACTCGGAAGTCTTTCAAAACTTTAACTAAGGCAAGAGGTTTCTTCCCAATGATGTTGTATTTCAAGGTTGCATCCCTAATTGTCCTACTGAAAAAGGCAATTGGTTTTTCTAGTTGATCTCTTTTCTACATTAGAAATGTTTCCATAGTATGTTCAGAAGTGAATGAAAATAATATGAAATCCTGTGAATAATCCGGACTGATCAAAATCAGGGCTGAAGATAGAGCCAACTTTACCAGGTTAAAAGACTTCATAGCATCCTCAGTCCACTTGACCACACTGTCCTTCTTCAACATATTAGTAATTTCCCTCAAGTGTTCAACTAGATTAGCCAAAAATCGACGTAAGAAATTCTTCTTACTGTTAAATGCTTGGATCTCTTTCTTATTACGAGGAAAATCTATCTTCTATATAGCTTCCACCCTTGCAAGATTGATGCGGATTCCTTCCTCTGATATTATATGACCGAGTAGCTTCCCTTCGTCCATAGCAAAAAGGCTCTTTTTGGGATTGAGTGATATTCCATATTTTCAGCAATGCTGAAAAACAAGATGCTCTTCATTTGAATTTGAAAAGATAGTCAAATCATCAAGAATTACTACTAAAAACACATGTTTTTCATTTGCGAAGGCAATGTCAATGGCACGCTGAAATGTTTCTCTGACATTCTTTAAACCAAGCGACATCTTGGCATAGTGGAATGTTCCATAAGGAGTGGTGAATGCTATCTTATCCCTGTCATCTTCATGTACCAAAATTTGATTGTAGCCTGAATATCCATCAAGCAGCAACATACGGGATGTTCCAACTACTCTCTGGAGATTGTGGTCCATTTTTGGCAATGGGTAGTTATCCTTTAATGACACCTTATTCAAATTTCTGAAGTCTATGTTCAATCTGATCTCACCTGCCTTTTTCCTCACCTGAACTAGATTGGAGATCCAATCTGAAAATCTGATCGAAACAATTATACCAGCCTTGTACAATCGACTCACCTCTTTTTCTATTGACGACAACAATTTGGGATTTATCCTTCTCAGTTTTTGGCGAAACGGCTTCCAATTTGGCTTAATAGCAATTATATGTTGAATTATACTTTTGTCATACTCCTTTAAATCTGTATAATCCCAAGTGAATACATCATAAAATGAGGACAATAAAATAATGTATTTAGCCTTTACCTGAGGAGATAATGTCTTTGACAATTTCACCAACTTTGTATTCTCGACTGTCTTAATGTTTATATCTTCAACACCCTTCTCGGTCGGCACTAAGCTTGGCTTCGAGGCTACATCATCTTGATAAAATAGTTCCTATAAAGGTATAAGACCCTTAGGGATGATATTGTCTTTCAACTGTAAAACTTCCATCTGATTACCTCGATTTTTGGTTCATCCTCATCTCGCTCACCATCTATGGATGTATCTTTATAGCTTCCTTCATTCTTCAAGAAATTATCAATTTCCTTGTCATCTTCAAATACCTGCCAAAATCTCAGATTTTCGGGAACAGTGGGGCAATGCTTAACATGGATTTCAAACTTATTATTTGTGTTCATCAAGATCTTTAAATTGCTTGCAGATGTAGCAAGTGAATCTGTAATGACATTTTGTGTATGTGGAACACATGTCAAGGTAAAATTTGGAAACATCCTCAAGATATCTAAAACTGCATTATGGTAAGCCCTCATTCGCAGATGTTTGGCTTGGTATTCACCCTTAACTTGTTTGATTACTAACTCTGAGTCTCCATAAACAAAAATTCTCTTTGCATTCAACTTCTTGAGTATCTTCAACCCTGCAATCAGTGCCTCATACTCGGCTTCGTTGTTAGAACAATCGAAAGCCAATTTATATGAACAAATTCTTACATTTCTTGGGACTTTATTTGGTAGGAAAATAGGGATGCATATCCAAATCCAAATACCTACGCCATCCTTATCTACTGCTCTGTCAAAATCCATACTCCATAAACTGACTTCTTCCTCCAAGTGCTAGAATTTTGTCTGCTCTTCTACCTTTGGCTGCTGTCCATCAATTTTCTGTTGTTGTCAGAATGTAGACTGCTGCGGTACTTGCAAGCTTTTTATTTCTTGATCAAGTACTTCTCGGAAATTTTATGTTATCTCTGGAACATCTTCCACTTCAACTAGATGGCTATTTACATCATTAAAACCACTATCTAAATAAAGAACAAAAGATTCTAAATCTGTATGTACAGCGTTAATTGGATGATTCAATGGTTTCTCCTTCCTTGTGATCATATACTTCATCTTCTTTTCTCTATATAGCTTTCTTAACTGACCAAATACTGGAATTGTGGCATAGGAGAAATCTAACTGTAAAATCCCTTTGAGCTTCGCTCCCCAAGATCTAGATAGAAGCATGCCAAAACAAGGAGGGATATAGGCAACAACTACAACCATGAGAACATTCTTTGCTGGAATCTGATCTAAAGTCACAACCAAATCCTTGATGAGACCAATACATCTAACCCTACCGGAATCAAAAGAATAAAGATCATGATATTTACGAGTGATGTTGAGACCTAGTTTTTCCATAATAGCCTTTGGCATCAGATTGTGGGATGCTCCTGAATCAAACATGGTATTGAGCAAGACATACTCATGCAATCTAAGGCTAATGTAAAACGGGGGTACTTCACTATCCTCAGATTGGCTTCTAGTGCAGGACCAAAAATAATCTCAGGTTGGTCATCCTCCACATTAACCATATCAGGTAGGGGGTCTACATTCAAAATTTTTGACACTTGACTCTTATAACTGCTATTCTTCATCAATTCTATCAGAGGTATCAAAATTTTTAACTTAACAATCTCATTCTTTAAGCTAAAGGTTGTAATTTTATCTACCTCTTTGACCAGAGAATCCTTCTTTTTAGGCTTTTCCTTTGCTGTACTTGGATGATTTGTCTTCTCATTTGCAAATTGTACTTTACTGGAAGTAGGATCTGCTGGCTCCTTCCATTTTTTCTGAACATTTGAGGAATCGTTCTTAGGTTGTGCTACTTCCTTTCGTTTTTGGAAAAGATTGATTGCTACATCCCTGCTCCTTAGTGAATATTGTTTTTTCTATACTGAAAATGCATTCATATATCCCCTTTCATATTCATCTGATTCTTCTTCCAGGACTGTTTCATTGGCTAGTATAAAATCCTCATATTTTTGTACAGCTAGGATCTCTGAATATTCCTCATCCTCTGTGATATAGATAGGCAAACCATCAGATGTAAAGAAGTGATTTTCCTCCCCTATTGGATCCTCATCATCTTCAGACTCTAGGCCATGCACATAATTTTGTTGTAAAGGTGTTTTGATTTACTTCTGTGCCGATTGATCTTGTGCTCTCTGCTCCCATTGTTTGATTCTAAATTGTGGTTGCTGCTGACCGTGGAAATTTGGATTTCTGATTGGTGCCTCGGGATTATCTGCAATTGTCAATCTATCAAAAATTTTCTCAATTTTATGAAGCAATTGATCAGCCTTTACATCTGAGGAAGAAGCCTCTTCCTTTATGGTCACTTTCTTCTCAGTCTTCATCCTAGCTCTTTTAGCTAGTAGATTTGCCTCCACACTCACAACATTTTTCTGCATATACCTCCAATGTAGTAGGATCTCATTCTCTCAATTGGTATGCCATGTCCAGATCAAAACCATTAGGAAATTTTATCAAATCCAACCCCATTGGTGGCTTGATATTAGCTGGAATAACATTATAGACAGTATTGAATCTCACACAATAATCCTGAACACTTTCACCAGCATTCCTCTTTATCTTTTTGTACTCGGAAAGAATTTGGAGTGGATTTTTATTTACCTCCCAACGATCCAAGAATTTTCTGTGGAATATCGGCAATGTATTGATAGTCCCCGCGCGTAGTGCTCTAAACCACTTTCGAACCTCACCTCCAAAACTTTGCACAGACAATCACATGGTTACATTCTCTTCATCTATCTCATGAAGATCGAAAAATTCATTCATCCAGTCAACATGCTGTTGCGCTGTGATACCCTGAGTGGCATCAAACAATGGTATCTTACTTTTGTAATCAGTAGGCATAGCATCCAAATTCTGAGGTAGAATGAGAGGAGCATATCTAGCAGCCATGGCTCGTGGCAGATTTGAAACTAATGTTAAAATAACATAGGGATTTGTGACAACGAGAGGAGTTGATGACACAAAAGAGACGAGTATTTGAGGTGTAATGATAGGATGTTGAGGAATTGAAGGTATGAATGGAGGAGTCAATTGATGCTTTGAAATTTGAGGAAATGATGATGAGGCAAGATATGTTGAAGTTGAATCAGAGAGTTCAAGATTTTGATCAGTGGCGATAGATGATTGAGAAAAGTTTTGATGATTACAATTACTTATCAGATTGTCTCGTTGGATTTCAAGCTCGTCGATGAATACAAGATCGATAACTAAGTTTAGTAATTCGCTGTCCGATGAGGTTCTAAACAAGGACAAACCAAATTTTTCATCAAAAGGAAGATCTTTGAGGTACACCCACTTCACAGGACATGAAAAAGATCTGAAAACCAGTCTAGGACTTGATAAACTCTCTTGTCTAAGGATTCTGGGAATGAGATTAGGATTTTCAAGTACGGGAGGAGGATTGGGATCAAGATTGGACCTGGTGTATCTTCTTGAAGCTAGTGTGTTTAATTTTCCCAAAAATTCAAATGGACATTACAATTTTTTCAACCTAATGAATTCTAAACCTATCATCCAAAAGTCTAGAATTTTGTTTTAAAAGTACTGGGGTAATATATTTCAGTTCTTCCCCAGTATGGTCGCCGCTATGTCAGAGCCTAGATTGACCTCAGGCTAAAAGAAGGCAATCCTAGGGTAACTACAAACCATGCTTAACCTAGTAGTTAGCCCTACCAGGTCGGGAGAGGCTTCTCTCCTTGTCAATATCAGTTAGGATGGTTACAATTATGACTTGAGATGACTGAATTGAATATAGATTTTAGGCTAGGTATAGTAGCTGAGAGAATTTTGTTTGGTTTTTGATGTTTGGTTTCTAGATCAATTGGAGAAGGTAGATTGGGCCCGGGAAATCAACTCAGGGCTATAGTCATGTTCTGTGGGGTGAGGTAAACAAGGGTTTATGTACTAGAAATGGAATTGAGATGGTAGTTTAAGACAACTGAGGGGTTGAGGAGGGCATAAAGAAACTATGAGTCCTCTTCAAACAGTTGAAAACATTAAAAACCAAGTGCATTCCCAAGACAAAGCACAACAATATATTTTGTTTATTCACCTTGATTCATTTAGTTTTAGAAGAGAAAGGTAGATTTGGATACATATAAAACATAAGAAAAAATCATTACAAAGAAGAAACAATACATAAACTCACTATCACAAGAATGATCCCACAAAAATAGCTGTGAAACCTGGTTTTATTCCTTGCCAAACTGCTGTAAAGATATACAATAGAGTTCAGAGCTTCCACAAGAGTCCAACCTTTACAAATGAATAAAAAAGTACATGATATAGGCAAGGAAACTACTCAAGCTAGCTATTAGGGGTCGAAACCATGAGAAGAGGAGTAGTTTCAACCATATCTAAACTAGGAACACAAAAGTAGGCAGTGGAACAACTTGCCTCTAAAACTTAGGAAACCAACTCATTCAGTTCAAAACCACCTTTGACTTGATGTATCTACCCTATGAGGTGTTTTTCATCCATATTTACATCAAATTCATCATTTACCATGCATACATTTACCAAGGAATGAAGAAAAAGTCGTTTTCCAAGAAATCAAGGAAAAAACTGGATATTAACGCAAAATTGGCAAAATCAATTTAATGTGCAGTGCCAAAATTTTAATGTGTAGCACCCTTTCAAGGCCAGTCTTGAAAGCCTTCCTGGTGTCCAAATTAGGTGCAAGTTGGCTTGTTCGAAATTCCTTCCTGTCTAGTTTCTGGAACAATTTGATTTTTCTCATTTGGAGCTCATTTACCCCTCCAGAAGTTGATTCTCCCAAGACTACTTTCTATGTAGCAAAAAAGTGGCAGAGAGGGCACATTTTGGGTGTTTTTTGCCCTTTTGGTGACCAAGACTTTGTCCAAAATTTCTCACTATTTTTGGGTTTACATATTTTTCCATGTTGATTCCAGATATGTAAGCCATTTTGCAAGAATATGCCTCCATCAAAAGCGCAGTGCCACAATTAGAAAAGCCTGTTTTTCAATTTCAAAAATTCAAAAATGTAAAAAATTTCTCCAAATTTCTTGAAATTTGGCATGAGTGATCCTTGTTAGGTGCTTTGTTGAGCCAATGATGCTTCAGCCAAGATTTTGAGTTTATCTTTCTCTTTCTTGTTCCTCAAAACTCTTCTTAGGTTGGCTTTTAGCCTCTTTACCCTTGTTTTGCAAATCTTGTTCTGAGTTAAGTAATGATAGGCCATATAGCACAACATTCTCTTCTCTTTGTTGGCTTTCTCAAGCAACTTCTCAAGGTGAATTTTCACCCTTTCCAACCATGTCTCGTGGTCATTCTCAATTTCTTGCTCAAGGGAGGTCATCTCAACCATTGTTTTCTTTGTCTCTTGCCTATCTGCCCTAATCATCTACAGCTCCATAATAGCTTGCTTATCTGTCAATTGTTTGTTTTCCTGCTCAATATAGTTAATGATCCATTTGGCCCTCTTAAGGTTAAGTGATGAGGTTTGTATTTCATCCTCCTTCTCTTTGATAATAATGTCCTTGATTCTTGAGCCTTGAGAGCCCAAGTCAGTGACATCCTCCTCAATCAAAGTAAACTCTTTGTCTTGCCCATCAGTAGGGCTCTCCTCATGCATATTTTGCTTCCCTTTGTCTCTACTCTTTGACTATTTTCCAACCTGTATAGCTGGAGAAGAAGGAAAAGCCCCTTCCACCCTTGCTGGAGATAGCATTTGCCTGTGATCTGGTGAAGGAGGCAAGACTCGTTCCACTCCTGGTGGAGATAGTACTCGCTTGGAAACAACAAAAAGACTCGTTGTTCCTCTCTCATAAGTAACAAATACTAGCACACCTGTAGTCTCAGGCTCATGGACACCTGGCTATCTTGATGGTTCTCCTTCCTCCTGAGGCACTGATGAAACCTGAGGGCCTTTGAACATCTCATGGGCAATAAAGGTCTCCCATGGTATGTTCAGCAAGTTTAACTGGTGCAACACAACAATCTTAATCAATGAGAAGTGATAAATTCTACTAAGTTGTTGAGGAAAAGGTTTTCTTTGAACATAATGGGCCATTTTCTCAATGTTCCTGTATATAAAGTAAGGTAGGTTCATCATCCTCACCCTAGTAAAGTGCATAAACAACCTGATATGATATGCATACAAGTGGGAAAACCTTCCTTCACAAGTGAAATATTTAATGATAAGATTCAAAAGAGGAACAAAACTGTTCTCCAAGTATTTCAAAGGAAATACTCTGATGATTTGGGTATGATATCCAACCTTAATGTAAGGCTCATAATGTTCTTTGTTCACATACTGCCCTTTATTCCATTATTCACCTACATTAGGGATGCCTGTTGCTTCTAAGATGGTGGTGGGTGATAAGGTGAAGGCGACACCAGCAAGATTCACTTGGCCATTATGTAGATGGGTGACAAATAACTGGGAAATCTCATGATGAAACTTTACCCTCTCCACCATTTCACAAAACTCATAGCAAGACTGATGTCTGAAACTAGATATAGCAATAGGACAAGCAAGCAATTCCGTCAGACTGATAGGTTCCTCTCAGATGATCTTTCCCCCTTTGTGTGGCTTTCTTGACACATGTGCTTCTCTGGAAGTATCACTGAAAGTTTCCTCCTCCCTCTCATAGTCTGAGTCTCTCTCCATGGTCTTTTGATGATGTGATAAGTGATGAGAAATGAAAGTTTGTAGTGAGAATAGATGAGTATGAAGAGATTTTAAAATATACGGTAAGGGAGATGTATGGGGAATGTGATTGCTTGAGGGAATGTTGGGGTTTTAGGGAATGAGGGGAATGAGGGGAATGGGTAGGTTTTAGAATGTGGAATAGGAATTTAGTAATGAAGTGGGTGTAGTGAAAATGTATTTGGGAGTTTAGGATTTAGGGAATAGTGTAATAGGGCTAGGGTTTTGTAAATGAGAGTGGGGCTTTTAGGGACTGAACTTTGATGATTGTGGGATAGGGAATAGGATTTGGAAAACTCACTGTGAATGGAGTATGAGAGAATGACAACAACCTTTGATAACTTATGAGAGGTGGTTTAGTAATTATTTAGGGTTTGGTTTTGACAATATGTTAGAGTTTGTTCTAACGAAAACCAAACACAACCCTAGCAACCAAACATTACTCTTCAAGGCAAGGAAGAATGATGTACTTACTTGGAACAAGCATCAAATTTTTTTTAAGGAAGTTTGAAGGTGATTTGATGCAATTTCAGGCTTCTCCAGCAAGTGCGTAGTGCTCACTAACAGGTGTGCAGTGCCAGTTTAATGCACAGCGCCAGATCAAATTAACACTGTGAAACTGCAATAGGTGCGTAGTGCTAGTTTAATGCGTAGCAACATGGAAATAATGCATAGCGCCAACAACTCTTTGCCAAATTTCCTCTGTTTTCCTCGTGTTTTCAATTCTCCTTAGCTCTTCAATAAACAAGGAATGAATAAAATATTTGAATTGGCCCTTTATATACTTTTCCCTCTTTTTATTTTTCATAAACAAAAACAGTCTTTCCTAATGTTTTGTCACTTTTGAACAATACTCTATTTTTATGAATTTTGGACATTTTGACTTTTTGCAGGTGGACTTACTCTCTTCATGGACATTTTGCAGTGGCAGAAGCTGACATTGTTACCAGGTCACCAGGAACACTTATGAAGAATTATTACATATAGGAACTATAAAATTACATAATTTACATGAAATGAAACCATGAAGTACAAATTCTCTATTTCACCTCAAAACATAGTTTGGAGGTGAAAGAGCTTTATTTCATCATATCAGAAGTAAACTCATGACTATGTGAACCTTTTTATCATCCTCATGTGCCTGTTGACCTTTTTATTCAATCTTGAATGACCATGATGACAAACCCTAAGACCTAGTGAAACTAAACCCTAAAACTAGCTTTTATAAATGAAATGAACTGAAATGACTATAAATGACTGAAAAGAGGTTTGAACAAGCCAGTGGGTATATGACATGAGGGAAAATATAATGAAACCACTACCATCAGTTGATCCAAGACCTAATGGAATGCAGCTGATTGAATGAGACACCTAACATGCATGCTAGAAAGAGAAATTTTGATCACTCATGGTAGTGTGAAGATACTGGCACTAACAGTATGTACATGGGATGAAGGGTTTTCACTCTTATACATTAAGGTTTAATTAGTCTTCTAAGTTAAGAATTATTTTCAAAATCAAAAGGTATTAGAAATAAATTTATAACTTACAATACTTTCCTTGATTAATTAGCTCCCTTAGTTGATGATGATCTTGAATAGTGAATCTTAATTGAGCACAAGTCCCTTCTGATGATGAATATTGAATAGTAAAGTTGATTGAGTATAGGTCCCTTCTGATGATGAACTTGAATAGTGAACTGATTGATGATCTTGATTGGTTGTTCTTTGTATACAGGTTCATTCTAACAGAATTTTTATGTTGATCCTCAGGTACCTTTAAGGAATAATCTTTGAATCATATATGTTCAGGTCCCTATGTAATGTTGCTCATCTGATGATGCTCATGTTCAAGTCCCTTCTAACAAATTTTGATGTTGAATTTTCAGGTCCTTTTTGAAGTAAAATCTGCAATTTTAATAGGTCCCTGTTGAAGTAAAATTTGCAATTTTAACAGGTCCCTACTGAAGTAAAATTTGTAATTTTAACAGGTCCTTTACATTCTGAGTCTCTTCCATATCAAGTTGAGCAGTTTGTTGAATTGTTCTTCCAAGTTCAATTTCTATGCTCTAAAAAAAACACACTTTGTTTTCTCTATCTTCCCCCTTGCTTATTTGGATACTTGTCCTCAAGTTTGGACTTTCGAGAAGATATTCTGCAAAAAAATTATAAAATTACTTTGAAAACATATAAAAAAAATAGAATTAGCATTAGCCAAGTACTTGGTTTTCCAATATGAATTCGGGTTTGTATTGTGCCATTAATATGGATTTTCACAACCAAACCTCTTTATTATTTATTATTTTCTTTTTCTTTTTCTTTTCTGGATGGAGATGGGGTATAATGGAGTAGGGAATTATGGAGATCTTCTGAAAGTAAGATAGGTTGAATTCATTAAGGTCTAGTAGTAGATGGATAAATAGATAAAACATCTGGACTTCCACATGGTAAATCTGAATGATTGTCAAGCTTAGCATACAATATGGTAGATGAATGAAATTACTAACAATATTACTTATGAAAGGCTTATTTGGCAATGGATGTGACTTGTCATAGTACAAAACTTGATTTCTTCTTCTAATGACTAACTTCATATCGTTTGCCTCGATCTCGATTCATCTTGTAGGGTTGTTGTTGTTGTTGGTCAGCAACTAAAGACAAGCTTCAAAAGTTTGAGTTTCATTCGATGAACTCAATGTCAGGTGAATTTTCACTTTGCTTTGACTGAGCATTTGTATGCACATTCTGAAATATGAATTTTTAAAAATTGACTTTGAAAAGTCCTTTTGGAGTTCAAACCTTAAATCCTCTTATGACTTGCAAAAACATAGCATTTGTCTGCAATACAATATTTGATGATGGGGGAAGAGAGTTGTACAGTCTCTCTTCTTCCAATAAATATGTAATTTAATTACAATTATTGCTTAAAACCAATTTCAAAAATGATATACAAAGAAAATGCATTTGTTTACCCTTTGAGGAATGGTGGTCAACTTAGACCTCATAGCGGTATTTTTTTCACAAAATATTCATTTTATGTCCAATTAGAGTGATTCCAAAGCCAAGTTGAATTGAATTCATATGTATACTTCCAGTATAAATAGGATTTCAAAATGGTTTAAAATGATATGCTAAAAATGATTAGAAGTACCATGTTTGATAGAGCTTCTTGTGAATTGTTTACTAGACCAGCAGTCACTATTTGGAGTGTAACTTTTTCGTTAAAGATCAGATAAATTTAATTCCAATTGGAGATTAAGGTAGATTATTTTTTTCTATCCAATAGAAATTGGTTTGTTAAAATACCTAGTTTTGATATCACAAAATTGTTGATGAACAGACCTAGGAGGCAGAGTTTCACTACGCTGATTTGAAGACATGCAGTCACTAAATATGGCATAACTTTTTCATTTAACCTCCAAATGGGATGATTAAAATTGTTTCATAAACTATATTTTCATATATATCTCCCTTAGAATTTTTTTTTGAAAATAAAAATATTTGTTATGTGAAATATGCTAATGAACAGTCAAGGCCAAAATTGTCACCATGCATATTTTTTTTACAGACAATTAATATTTTGAGCATAACTTTTGCTGATTCAAATTTATTTTGAAACTAGATTACAAGGGACATATTTTCTATACATATCATGTAAAAATGTTTCCAATAAACCCCTTGAATCAAGGATGTACTAAATTTGTCCTCAAAATTTCACTTCAGACCTAGTATTTATTTTGATCATATTGTTTTATTTGTGATCCAAATTGAAAAATTCAAATAGAGTTTAAAAACTAGATTTTAAGAGATTGTTTTTTAAAAACATGCTTTTAAAATAATCCTATATGGTTACCCAAAATAGGATTGTTCTTACTTCATTTTGCCATAAAATCCTTCCAAATGAGTATTGACAATGATTTGAAGAATTATTCATGAGAGTTTGAATGAGAAGTCTTATTGTGAACTCATTTTACCTATTTTTTATTTATTCTATTCTATCCTGCTTTATTGTAGAAAAATAAATCATTCTCTTAAGTATAAGAGAATTTCCAATGCATCCATTTGCGTAACAAGGTCATAAGTAGACTTGTCAGGTTGTGTTATATTCTTTCCATGACTAACCTACGTAGTGAACTCGGGGGTTAGGGGGGGGGCGAAGCCCCCCCTTTGTTGCGCCAATTACGCAGCGGGGGGGTGGCAGCCCCCCCTGTCCGGGGGGTTTGAGGGGGGCGGGTAGCCCCCCTCTACTTGGTCCAGGTCAGCGCCCTGGGAAATTTTTTCTTTGACTCTATATTAGGTTGGGTGAACCTACCTATGGTTTTCGGTCCATGGTTTTGGACGCGATGGTTTTCGGTCCATAGTATTGGATGCTTTGGCATGTATATATATGTATTGTAACATTGAAAAGAATATAATTAAAAATCAAGCTGGTAGTCCTGGTTTTGGGATCCATGGGAAAATCTTTGTGTATATGTGTTTTATGCATTATGCTCTCGCATTGTTTATTTTCTGTGTTTTTAGAATTCGTATGCAGGTAATTTCTGTACGGGGTTAAAACCTACATTTTTTATCAGAGTTGTTTTGGCTTCAAGGGGACGCCTTTGTTGCTAAGGGGTTTCGCTCAAGCCTGTGGTAGACCTTTTTCAGTGGGAGATCTACGTGATCGATTCTGGCGGTGAAAGAAGATGGCGAGCAGTGGAAAGATAGAGATCGAGAAATTTAATGGTCAGAGTTTTGAGTTGTGAACTCAAGATGGAGGATCTGTTGGTGGATAAAGATCAGTGGATCGTGGTAGATCTGGGTACTAAACCAATGGGAGTGTCCGATGACGAATGGAAGAAGTTGGATCGGAAGGCAAAGAGCACAATACGATTGTGTGTCTCAGATTCAGTATTGTTGAATGTATCAGGGGAAGCTATGGGGAAGGCTTTGTGGGACAAGTTAGGGACTTTGTACCAATCTAAGTCTCTGGTGAATAAACTGTTCTTGTGGAAAAAGTTGTATAACCTAAGGATGAAAGATGGAGACTCGGTGATAGAGCATCTGAACATATTTAATACTATGGTAAGTCAGTTAGCATCTGTTGATATTAAAATTTCAGATGAAGATAAGTGCATCAGTTTGTTGTGTTCTCTACCAAATTCATGGGATAGTCTAGTTATTGCAATAGGTAGCAA
>APFE030134146.1:0-20024 GCA_000404065.3 Pinus taeda
AACATGTTGTAAGGTGACGACTCACCTCCTTATTTACAGACGCTGCTATTAATGCATACGCTTTGCTGTTCTTGTTTTCCCAGATGGCAAGCTCTTTGTCTGATGTAGGATTTTCTGGGTCACTGTCTCCTTCTCCGACACACACTCCTTTCCACAGCTCATTGAAAATGAGGGTGTGTTGTACCATCCGGGACCAGTCAGGATAGTTCTCCTTGCCAGTGAGAACTATTCCTATCATAGAGATGATTGAATGCATTCTGTAAAAGGTTACTTCTACTGATATAAAAACTTTTGCTGCTATATACTTCTGATGAAAAAAAATACTCTTAAAAAAACTTCCGCTGCTTTTTAAAAAATGATTTTGCTATGGAGAAAAAATCATTAAAGTTCTGCTCACCACACCATATATATCTCAGCTTAAAATCACCATATATATCATTTAAAATTCTGCTCACCATATATATCTCAGCATATATATATCTGCTTTAAAAATGATTAAAATTCTGCTACTTATATCTCCACATATATATTTCTGCTTTTAAAATGATTTTTATATGGGAAAAAAAATCATTTAAAAATCTGCTTTATACCATAGCGCTACCATAAAGAATCATTTAACGTCTGCTTTATACCATAATTCCAAAATTGACTCTTATTCAGAACTCATATGGAAATACTAATACTTGCGCAATCAACTTCGAAACAGTGGGAAGTTACAATGGATAAATAGCAATCCGCAGTAGAAAGGAGCAGTTTGAAGCACGGCCTCTGGGCATAGTGGGACACAACTTTACTAAAGCGTAAATATGGCAATGATGACAGAATACAAAAATGAGCTTTTAAGCGATCTTCATGCTCATAAAGTAGATATGGCCTCTTAAAGTAGATTTGGTCTCTCTGGTGGTTTCTTCCCGACAGGTTATTAGTTCAAATCCTGTGGACTTAAATGTTCCGTCGGTCTTTTCAAACTCCTTGTGCTTTGTCAAATTGTCTCGTCTCTTGAGCATGAAAGCCTTTTTAATCGATAGAACATTTAAAAAAATGGCTGGGTTCCTCACAGGCCGGTGCGAGAGCCTCTCAGGCGGATATAAACAGTGAAAAACATGCAGACGGGAGCCTCTCGAATGAAAAACAGTGCAAACGGTTCTTCGACTTTAACCATTAAAAAAAAAGGCAGTGCATTACCTCTTGGATTGGTAATGTAAGAGGGACAGCGGCGTTACGTCTACAGATTGTCATCATAAGAAACCCAATAGGTATGCAGTCTTCAGTCTTCAATGTCATGCGTTTCAATGAAGGCAGCAGCAGGCGTTTCAATGAAGGCAACGGTAGGCCTTTCAATGAAGGCAGTCTTCAGTCTTCAGTTATGTCAGAGACTGAGCAACTCTCAGTCAGGAGTTACAATTATTCTGGGACCTGTGCTCTGATACCATGTCAGGCCAGGGTAACTCCAGAATTAATGAGCGAGAGAAAACTGATAATTTTATTCATTAGGTAATATACATTTATATATACAAATAAAACGGATCAGTTCATCTTCTGGATGACTGTCCAGTTCACCCATCCGTTTCGGATTAGGTGTCAACAGCGGACATAGATGATGGAGCCTGAGCTAAGTCCTCAATGATGCTGTAGTGTTGGGCAGCACGAGCATTAGGGTTGTAATAAGATCTCCGGAGTACACCTTTAGGAGGGGGTCGAATAGGCGTCTGAGTGATAGGTTTCTCGATGTGGAGCAGACCAGAACTAGATGGAGGAGCGCTTGAGGGGAGCTTAGGCTCTTTCACGGCAGGTGACGGATATTTCTTTGCTTGAGTTGTAATGTGAACAGGAATCATTCCAGCCATGAACACTTGGGAACCAAAGGGAGAAGAAGACGAGGATGGGTCAGCCACCATTTGCGTTTTCAGTGAGGGGAAAGGTTCTTTCAGCATCGCAGGAGTCCTAGGAGCACCTTTCAATGAACGACTAACTTCAGACCGCTTTGGGAAGTCTTTGGTATATTGATCCTCGTCATAGATAAGACAAGGATACTTCGGTTTACATTTGTCTCCTTCCTCAGGTGGAGGTTTAGGGGAGTCCCGTTTGGGTTGATCAGATTTATTTTTTGCTTTCCCCTTCTTCTTTCCTTTCGAGGCTTTATCCACCGTGGTGGACTGGACGACGTTAACCTCGGAAGTATTTCCAGAATTAGACACACCTTGAGAAACATTTTTGTTTGAAGCATTCGATTTTTGCTTCCCAAGGTTCACGAAAGATTTCTTCGAAGACGGATTTACAGAGCCAATAACCCCGTCAACAGATGGCTTTGGCAGAGCTTTGGATGTTCCGGGTCTCAGGGCATTAGGTAAATAATCATATAAGGTACCTAACTAGGAATAAACCAAGTCAAGGTACTGAGCACGTGCAATAGCCTGCTCTTCAGTTACACAAGCTCCCATAGCAATGTCTCGCACGATTGCTGGGACAAAGGAGGTTGTAAACCAATCGGTCAAGAGCTGATCAGGAATCCAGAACTTGATTAAATGATGATGCCATCTCCATTCATGTATATGATCGGATATGTGTGTGGCCGTGTCCTGTTTAAGAGACGCGAGGAGATGTGTTCCCGTCTCATACCGAATGGGCAACTGAAAATGAGTTAGAAATGCCATTGCTAAAGAGTTAAAATATTGAAAGGATCCGCGAGTTAGCTCAATGTACCACTTAGCAGCTAAGCCAGTGAGAGTCCTTTGAAAAAGGCGTAGCTGGATTGAATCATCAAGCCACGAATTTGAAGAACACCAAAGGTGATAAGTCATAACGTGGGTTGAGGGTCTTCTCCAGCTTTGCCATCGAATTTGGGACAATCACCGGGAATCTTGGTTGGAACTGGTGGCTAGAATGGATTATGAAGAATAGGATCATTAGTCAGTTTGGACACATCCGACAGTTCCAATGTTGCTAAGAAGGGTAACTGAGGATTGAAGGACATATGTGGCCGTGGATAAGAGGTAGCACCAGAGTTCCAACCAGTTGTTGGTTGCCCCCATTGATTTTGTCTGGACGGACCTGGCCCATAGGGGTTCTGTCCGTAGGGATTCTGTCCATAGGGGTTATAGCCATAACTGGACGGCTAACTCTGGATTTTCCCCCCAGCACCCCATTGATTTCCAACTTGGCCTGCAGGAGCAACACACTGTTGCTGGTAATTCTGATAAGGAGTGACCTACATTTGTTGATAATTTTGGTACGGGGCAAACTGAGCTTGCCCCTGGCGTTGCTGGTAACCATACGGTTGCTGGGCTCCATACTGAGCCTGGGAACCAGGCTGCGCTTGATAAGAAGGTTGAGATTGAAACCCACCTTGCATCTGAAGACCAGTTTGGGTCTGGGGCCCAGCCTAGGGCTGGAAACCGGGTTGAGCTTGAGAAGCAATAACCATTTGCATGCCCGGTTGAGCAGGCCTAGAAAGATGTCCTTCAGAGCATGGAGATTGGGCCACCTGGCTGGAAGGTTTCCCTGGTTGAGTTTGGGATGGACCCACTTGCCCAGAAGGTTGAGCTTGCTGGGTGTTAGGTTGTGCTTGTACAACCGAGGGTTGTCCTTTTGGAACAGATGGTTGAGCGGACTGGACAGTTGGTTGACCTTGAGGTTGACCAATTTGTCCAGATGGTTGACCAGACTGGGTAGTGGGTTGGCCTTGGTGTACGTAAGGCTAACCACCCTGCCCAGAAGGGTACCCTTGCTAGATCCCAGGTTGTCCTGGATTCCCAAAGGGTTGGCCAGAAGGGTATCCCTGTTGGACTCCAGGTTGTCCTTGTTGCATATAAGGTTGTCCCGAGGGTTGTCCTTGTGGAACATATGGTTGAGCGGACTGGACAGTTGGTTGACCTTGAGGTTGACCAATTTGTCCAGATGGTTGACCAGACTGGGCAGTGGGTTGGCCTTGGTGTATGTAAGGCTGACCACCCTGCCCAAAAGGGTACCCTTGCTGGATCCCAGGTTGTCCTGGATTCCCAAAGGGTTGACTGGAAGGGTATCCCTGCTGGACTCCAGGTTGTCCTTGTTGCATATAAGGTTATCCTGGATTTCCAAAGGGTTGCCCAAGATAAGTGAAAGATGGACCACCATAGGCCGAAGGTTGTCCCTGAAAGGGTTGGCCTTGTGGGCCTCGAGGCTGCCCTGGATAGGATTGCCCGTAATACTGCTGCCCATAAGAAGGTTGCGTGTAAGACGGGTGACCTTGATAAGATGGTCCTTGATCTGAAAGGGGCGCTTGGCCACCACCATAATGAGCGGTACCCCAAGCAACACTTAACAGGACTAAGACCTCAACCGTAGGCTGAGATGGCAAGGATCCAATATAAAGATGATGCCCTACGGGGTCATAATAATGATTTGGACCTTGCACACCCGGATTCTGGATGGCTTGAAAATACTGATTATATGCCTCCCCTGCTGGAATGGAACCAGAAGAAGGTGGGGCACTAAGTGCAGGATTGACAACTTCGAATGTAGGTACCGACTGGCCACTATTTACTGAACCGTGGGACGGACTAGCAACAGTAGTTACAATAGAAGATGTCGTAACAGCACTAACAACCAATGTTAAAGATGCTACACAAACAGTTGGAATAGTCGAGACTGAAGTGACAACTGTATTATAAACTTGAGGAATAAAAGATCCCGTAGTGGGAGTGATGTTGTGATCCCACATGGTACCTGACGAAGAGTTCCTAGAACACATAACATCCCTCAAAGCCCTATAGCATAAGGGAAATGTGACACCGAGAGGGGTGACAGTGAAGGGTGGAGTTAGAGCCAAGACAGGAGTTTCGACACTCGTCGCAACGGGTGTCTCACTCGCGATAGGAGATGTGTCATCCATGTCAGAGGAAGACATTGGGACCGAAACACTAGTAGGAGTAAAAGGAGTATCCTCTTCGGAAGGCTCCCAAATAGGGTTCCAATGTAGATCGTCAAAATTGTCTTCTGGAGCACGAGAGTTCAACGGTAGGACACTCAGAATAACAGGGAAAGTGCCACTACAAACCGGTGTCTCAGGAGCAACAGAAGAAGGAGACCCTTGGTCACTAGGGACGGGAGACGGGATCGATGATTCTGCCAGGATGATTTGATTCAAAAAATCCTAGATGAACTAACGAGAAAAGACCCTACTCAAACTAACGCAAACAAGATCTAATAGGGTAAGTGTGAATGTGGCCGAATAAATTTTAAGACACAAGGACATAACTTGATCTTTTCATCTTTAAAGAATCAAGAAAAGGACAAAAAGATGACTCTAGTCACCTTCGAATATTTAGTGAGCCCAAAGTGACAAATGCTCAGGTGAGCCTTTTCTTTTAGGGAGTCCGAAAAGGATCAAAAAGTGACTACTCTAGAGAACTAGGCAAAAGGTTTACCAGACAATCCGTAAAAATGCATATACACCTTGGCAATCGTATGAAAACCAAGGAATTTCCGTACGACAGTCAATCTTCCCGAATGTTGTGTTCGGTGCGTTATGGGTCGTAAGGCTGTAGACACAACTTCCTATGGATAAAGGATTATAACCTAGTGGGGTCTCCCCATATACGCAATGGTACGTGGTAGCACAAGTCCGTACTAGACCACAATTGAGTCACAAAAGGAGGAATCACCCAACCTTGAGTGGAAACGAAAGTGACTAGGTTTAACGACGCCAGAGCACGTCTCTAGCCTACACCTCTAAAAAGTGTGCGTTATGTTCCAATGCGTTGTTAGATTCATTCAGTTCATTTTAAAGTTGATCTTGTATTAGGTTTCAATTTTCAGGCCTTACTGTATGTAATATCTCAAAATTCCCTAAATGCAAACTATATGCCAAAATATGTCATTTCATTTGATGAATGCTAGTTACGAGAGGGTTTGAGAGCTTTCACGCAAACAAAATGATCACAAAAAAACAAAGAACCTCTCTAATACAACTAATGGAATTAACAAACTTTTCTTCAAGATCACTAATCACTAATCAAAATGAAAAGCTCTAATTCTCATTAACTAATACAAAGCAAAAGAGATTTTTTCTTTTATGTTGATGGCAAAATGCACTAAACAAACTTTGAGAAATGATACAAACAAATTCTACTCAATACAAGCACATTCAGATCCCTAAATCACAAAGCAAACCTCCAAAGAACGAGAAAAATCCGAAAGACACCAATGAGCCGTGTAATTTAGGCTCAAAGTGAAGCAAAGCGGAATTCAAGTGAAAACGAAGCAAGTCAACCAAATAACGCAATAAAATGATTTGCAACCACCAAACAAGTGCAAGGGAGTAATCTGAGAGTCGACTGGACCAATAGAAGATCAAGAACACCTGAGGAAGGATCGACACACAAAGCCACTAGATGCCCTAGGGCTAGAAATGTGAAATTGATGGAAAAAGGCAAACACCCAAAGGGTAATGATCAAAACCAGTCAAACAACACTCCAACACACTCAAGTAGTTGAAAAAAGGTACCCAGAACAAAAACCAAGCTCAGGAGGCTTAGAACCAAGCAAACTTCAAAAGTTCCCAGGCCTGGCGCGACTGTCAGGCTGCAACTAGCGCCTTTCAGGGATTGGTGCGGGTTGTCAATGAGCAACAAGCGCAAATTGGCGCGACTGTAATGCTATAAAAGCGCACCAGTCAAGTTTTCTATGGAAAAATAAAAAACAAACAAGCCAAAGCTAGGCCAACGGTATCCAGGTACACCAAGTGACAAGAAGCAGCACAAAAACTCAACCCAGAAGGCTAACCAAGCAGGAGAAACCAAAAAACAATCAAGAAACAAGGCAAGTTCCAAGCCGTTCAACTTGTAAACCAAACTGGAGATGGAATGAAGTGGCATTGATCTACTTCACTAATGCTGAGCAATAGCGTTTCGAAGGCTATCTGACCGTACTTCAGGCTCCGTCTAAAGTTTACAAATCAAAAAACAAGAAAAAAAGCTAACTCCCTAGTGGAGTCGCCAAATTGTTGTGGAGGTAAATCCCCTCTGCGGACAGAGGCGATCCTACTAGCCCAAATGGGGTCTAGCAACAATCAAACAACGCTATCACGCAGGTTCCTAATTGCAAATTAAAGACCAATGATGAGGGCCTACCTGGATTCCAACGCTAGTACTTGTAGAAGAGTCAACGCTCCCGTTCCTTTGCTCTGGCTGGTCACGATCCCCACGATCTCCATGAACGGACACCTGCACATGCAAAGAACGACACAAACACAAGCATAAAATCCCATAGATACAACTATATATCAGCAAGAAAGGATATAACTCATCGTCATTACAAAGACAATAAGAGTGGAACCATAATGATTGTCGTCTATTATTGATAAACAAAGAAGAATACAACCATAGTTCTGATGTCAAATCCTCCTTTGGCTGGGTGATCAGCAGCACATGTCTTGCAAAGCTTGTTGGGAATGGGAAACATGCCTCTCTCTCCTTGGTTATTTGGACAATAATCTCCTTACTTTAGATTTAGCCTTATGGGAATGAAGAAGGCTTCTTGCGGCATGAACTTAGCAATTGTCAATCTTTGGAATCTTGGAACTTGGAACTTGGAACTAGCTTGTCAAAGGCAAAAGGACAAGCTTTTATAGATAGAGGAGAAGGAGTTAGGATCATCCACAATATTCATGGGATTGGTTTTATCACTAAGAAGCTTCCATGAGAGATGGAAAACTACTTCCCCTCTATGGAGATTCGAAGCCAAACCAAACCAACTCAAGGTAGATTCAATTCAGGAGTGGGTTAAGAAGAACCTTCGGATGTTGGTTTGTTAAAAACACTACCCATTTTGGCTAGTGCGAGTGTGACTCTAAGACAGAGTGCAAGCTGGTGTGCCCTCTTTGGAGGATTTCCCCCATTGGCGCGAGTGATACACAGTGAAACCGCGCCAATGGAAAAAGGGTTGTTTTTATGGGTTTTTGCAGAAGATGTCTTCAGGGCATATGAAGTTCATACTTAGAGGAATATAATGCAAGTGTTTCTAGGTCATGTTACTTCTCACAGGTCTCGGAATGAGTCCTCCAAGGTGCGGGAGAAGGGGTAATAGGGACGGTGACAAATTGTTGTGTAACAGGAGGTCTTGTCATTTGTATCATCCAAGAATTGTTCATTTGTGTAATGTAAAGGAGGTTGCCCCCTCAAAGAGGCTGATTTCTAAGGCATTGATATTTCTTTTCTATCTTTTTGTGAGCTGGTTTCATAACATAGTGAATGTGACTTCGTGTGTGAGTGCGACATATGGTTTCATGGTGAACACATCAAACACATACAAAGAAAAGACTTTGAGCATAACCAGAAAATGGTCGCAAGCATGACTTAGACATCAACATGTAGAGACTTGCGTGAAATAAACGAGAAAGGTGAATGTAAATACTCACACGAGCTCACAGAGTGAACCCGAGTGTGTGCAATCACCAAGTGAAACTCTCCAAGGGAGGCTCCGAAATTGGTGCAGGTCAAAATTTTGGAGGGTGCTTGTAGCCGCTACAACACTTGGCGACACACTGATATAATTCCAGCTTATATGTTTCAGTTCGTTGCTAGCACACGACCTTGGTATATTAGGAAGTATTAAATCGTTGTGTAGGTTACTTCAGTTTCCCCACTTACCCCAAGGACATACATGGTTCACCCTTTTCCAACTCATTCAAACACAATCAAAAGTTTAGCTTAGATCTCAGTGTTTCGAATCTGGGAAGGGTGGTTTAGTTTGGGAGTTGAAGATTTTCAGAGTATAAGTTTTCATCTCTGGTGTTTCTCCACTGCCAGCAGGCCTGGACAGTACCCCAACGGAGTCACGTAGGAACACACACATTGCTCCATTGCCAGTGAGCCTGGTCAGTACCCCGGTGGAGTTGCATGCATCACCTCTTTGCGCAAGAAGCCTTTCTCTTATTTTGCCTTTGTATTTTTTAAGAGAACTATGCATAGGCATTTATTTACTTTTGGGGTAGAAGAGGGATCCCAACTTATTGAGAGCAGAAGTGTTTGTTCCTTCAGAGAAGCATGCAAGACCTCTGACATAGGTTTACTCGTTTAGATTTTTCCCCTTCTCCATTTCTACTAATTGGATTAGCTTCAACACATAGAGAAGAAGGCTGAGTATAGGCATGGGGTTTCCCAGTGTGGATACAGGTTCACAGTTGGACCAAAGATTCCCTTACATACAGTTCGTATTTTCCGTTAGGACTTCATCGGCCAAAGGTTGTAACCAAGCACAAAGAAAATGGACACAAGACTAGCCAAGTGTTGCAGTGTCATAAGTCTCTTCGAATTTTAACCACATACTCTATTCAAAAGCTAGAACATAGTAGTTGGCAGCACTTATTTCCGAAAAACAAAAATAGTAATATATCAAACAAACAAAATGCACGAGAACAAAAATAGTAATTAGAATAAAACAAAGAAAAAGAAAAGATAACAAGAAAAACAAATCAAATGAAACGACAAGCAGCAAGAAAACTATGTACATGGCATGGGCGCGGCTCGACCTATTAGAAATAATGCTTGAGATCTTGTTCATTAATGGGAAGGTTGTCAATCCCCCCATCGAGTGATCGCAAATGATACGTGTATGGGCTAAGATTCTTGTGAACTGTGTACGGGCCAATCCACATGGACTGGAACTTCGTATGTTTGCCTTTGTCTTCATGGGGTGTATCCCATTTCAGAACTAAGTCATCCACATCAAAGCTAGCTTTTCCTGTAGACTTCTTATCAAACCACCTCTTGATACATTTCTGGTGGAGTATGGATTTTTCTTTTGCTTTCATCCTTTCTTCCTGGAGATTATGGAGAGCACCCATCCTACGCTGAACTAGCTAGCAATGCTTGCCTTGGGATTCCTAGGAAAGATGAAGAGTGGGAAAGTAGATATTTCGCGGGAGGATGGATTCTTTATCGTAAACCAAGAAGTACGATGAGGTGTTCAGAGAGGGCTTAGGTGTTACACGGTCAGCCCATAGTGCATTCGTCAGGGTAATATGGCAGTTACGTTGTTAAGAGAAAATGGTCTTCTTGAGTATACGGATAAGATTCTTATTTGTAGACTCTGCTAGACCGTTTCCTTGCAGATAGTAATTCGATGAATTCTTTAACAAAATACCGTTTTGCAATGCAAAGTCATAGAGTTTCAAAGACGAAAACTAAGTTGCATTATAAAAAACAAGTGATACCGAAACGCCGAAGCGTGAGATGATATTCTGCTGGAGGAAGCTGATGACCTCTTGGTCATTCACTTGTTTGAGCGGAATTTCCTCTGTCCACCACGTAGAGTAATCAGTTGATGTTAGGATATAGTTGTGTTGCTTTGACGAATGAGGGAAAATTTCCCCAATAATGTCCAGGCCCCAATGTTGGAATGGTTCAGTCACTACAACAGGGTGTAGTGGGGCTGCTGATCATCGTGTTCTGTCGCCGCATCGCTGACAGACTGGGCATTTGCGGGCATAAGCATGCGCATCCTTGAATAATGTGGGCTATTAAAAACCAGCTCGCATAACCTTGCGTTCCATGCTATTCCCCACAAAGTGACCCCCAGTGGGTCCATCATGCAGATCTTGAAGTACCTTCTCTGATTCTTGTGCCTCCAGGCACCTGAGAAAAACTTTATTATTGTGCTTTCTGTAAAGCACTCTGCGCATCGACTGGTATGATAAGGATTTCAAGTGTAATTCCCTCTTTTGTCCGATAGAAAAGTGAGATGGTATGGTGCCATGCTCAAGGTACCAGCGTATATCTACGTACCAAGAGGTTTTGTTTTCCATGGGGGTTGCTCGCCTTATTTCATACATTTCAATCTCTTGCTCCCAACTGGCGAGCTCTTCTTCACTCTCCTAGGCATGTACTGCTCAGCTGCAAGTTTGAAGAGCCCATTTCCTTTGATCATGTGTACTGGATTGATTTCAAGATCATATTCTTGAAAACCTGTCATCCAGTTCACTCGTCATTCTCCCAGCTCTTGTTGTACTAGCAATGTACACACTGTTGGGTGGGGAACAAAGACTATGCAGTGGTTTTTGAACAAGTAGGGCCTGAAGTGTTTCACTGCCTTGTAAATTGCATAATATTTTTTTTCAATGGTGTGGTAGTTAAGTTTTGGTCCTTGCATGCTTGCACTCATGAAAGAGATGGGTCGTTTATCATTAGCTTCGTCTTTCTAAGTGAGTACTGCAGCTAGCGAGTTGTCGGAAGCGACGGTGTATAACAAGAAATCCCTTTTGAAATCTAGGTTGTATAGTGTAGGCGCTTCGGAAATGGCTTGCTTAATCTAGGCGAATGCATGCTTTCTTTCTTACCCCAAGTGTACACTACATATTTCTTGACCATGTCCTGCATGGGCTTGACTATTTGTGAATAATCCGAGATGAATTTCCAAAGGAAGTTTATCTTGCCCAAGAAGGAGTGCATGGCTTTCTCGTTGACTAGGTGAGGAATGTGTGTGATATCCTAGACCCGATTGGGATCCACCTTGATACCGCTCTTGGAAACAATGTGTCCAAGGAGGTTCCCCTCTGACACGGAAAATACGCTCTTTTTGGGGTTCAAGGAAATCCTGTATCTTTGACATCGCTCAAAAGTTTTCTTAAGATGGTGCATGTGGTCTTCTCATCTTCTAGAGAACACAGTCACATCATCGAGGTATACCACCATGCTTTTCCCAATGATTATGCGAAAGGTGATGTCCATAGCACGCTGAAATGTTGTGCCTGCGTTTACAAGCCCAAATGGCATCTGTTTATAAGCAAACGTACCTCACTTGGTACGTAAAGTAGTTTTGAGTCTATCAGGTTTTGCTACCAGAACCTGATTTTATCCTGAAAAACTGTCAAGGAGAGAGAACATTTGTGCCCCAGATAATGTTTGCAAGATATGGTCCATAGATAGCACAAGGTAGTTATCTTTGTCTGAGGCGTGGTTAATGTTCCAGAAATCGACACACAAGCGGATTTCCCTGAACTTCTTTTGTACAAGCACAAGGTTGGAGACCCAAGTGGAATGACAAACTTTGTATATGATCCATGCATCCAACAAATTAGTAAGCTCTTTCTATATGAGGGGTTCAAGCAACATATGTACTTTTCTAAGCTTTTGTTGATATGTCTTGACCCCTTCCTTGATTGGGATGATATGTTAGATGATCCGTGTGTCATGAGTTTTCAAATAATCATATGTCCATGTGAACACATCTCAGTATTGTTTGAACAAGTGGATGAAGGCTTTCCATTCTTGTTGTGTACAACACGTATCAAGGTTGACAAACTTCATATCCTTTTATGTTCCTAGGTTTATCAGTTCGTGCCTCATGGTGGAAATATGGGTCTTGTTGTTCCTTGGCCCTTGGAACTGCTCTTGCAAGTCATATAGCTTTTCCAATGATACCACACCTTTTGTGATACTGTGGCCTTTCATGTCATTAGCTCCTGCTTACAAAGAGCACTCATGCTCGTCGTCATCTATTGTTGCATCTTTGAAAATGTCAGCGTTGGCCATAAAAAGTAGTATCTATTGATCATCATTAAACACACGTAATTTAGTTACGTTGTCCGGGATAGATGACTTGTACAAAATTTCAATAGTAAATCATCCCTAATCAGTGACATTCTTGAGGTTGCATTTGCTAATGCATTGGCAATTGCATTATGTGTACATGACACAACAATGATATTAAACGCTTGGAAGTTTGAGATTAGTTGTCATACCTCTTCTTGGTAGTTTTTTAAATATGGTGATAAATAGTGAATGGTGTCACGTACCTTCCGTACCACTATCTTTGAATCGCCTACCACTTTAAGCATGACCACATTGAGGCTAATGGATTTCTGCAAGCCCAATACGAGTGCTCCATATTTTGCTATAGTGTTTGTGCACTCAAAATCCAAGCGGCTTGACACCAGATGCTTCATATTGCAAGGGGCAATCAAAACACACCCGGCTCCTATGTCGTCCTATGTCTTTGATTAGTTGAAGTACAAAGTCCACAACTCATTTATACACGAACCACCTGATGTGCTAGTACAGCTACTACTGTTGTCACTGCTACTACTACCACTATTGGTACAATATGTTGTACAAAATTTCATTACCATCAGTTGGGCAAGGAAGGAGTTCCAACTGTGTGTCTGGTGGGGTTGGAGCTAGCCATGCAAGATAACACCCCAATGTTGTTTTAAGGAGATAGTTGCCAAACATGAGTTATGCGAGGGCCAACGGTTCATTCTCGCCATTGATGGGAGTGGCATTATGCTTCATGTACCTCTTGGACTCTACCTAGATTTGGTTGCACTTTCCCTTGTATGAAAGCCACATGTGGGACCAGTCTATAGAAAAATATACATCCAACTTGTTGGACTAGTCCCTACAAAGTAATAGACCATATGCTTCTGTAATGTCCATGGCCACTATATTGATGCATTGGTGGACTCGACGTTCATGTGATAGTCAGATGATCACATCTCATAGTTCACCAATGTCTGGTACGGATGTTCTATCAAGTTGGACGATTCTTGTGGATGTTTCGCTCCATTGTGCATTGATCCTCTTAACAATGGAGAGCGGCATGACATTGGTTGCTGCGCTGGGATCAACCAAGTAGTTGTGAACATTTTAGATGAAGACTCCAAAAGATAGCAGTGTAGGTTTTAACCCCGTACAGAAATTACTTGCATACGAATTCTAAATCACAGGAAAAAATAAAAATGCGAGAGCATAACACATAAAACACATATACACAGAGATTTCCCACTGGATCTCAAAACGAAGAACTACCAGCTTGATTTTTCATTATATTCCTTTCAATGTTACAATACATATTTATACATGCTGAAGCATCCAATACCATGGACCGAAAACCATGGTAGTGCAGGCCAACCTAAATAAGGGTCCAAAAAAAAATTCGCGGGGCGGCAACCACACCAAACCCCCGTAGAGGGGGGCCTACCCACCCCCTCAAACCCCCCTGTGACCCCCCCACTGCACAACAAAGGGGGGGCTCCGCCCCCCCTCTAGCCCCCCGGTTCACTATGTAGGTTAGTCGTGGAAAGAATATAACAGAACCCAACAAGTAGGAATGGACAGCAAGCTAAGTTTTCTTCTTCCATTCGGAGTGTATTGAGCACAGTTGAAAGTGGTCTAGGAGGTGTGCTTGATCCCTTGCTAGTAGAGGCCCCATTGTCCGTCATTGTTTGTCCAAAGCGTGCAATGGGATATCTCGCTGACTCTGGATCTTAGCCAACTCGAACAAACTGATGTTTGCTCGAGTTTTCTTCATGTCATCAAAAATGTTATAATCTAGAGGTGGTAGACTCACCGAGGTGTCTGGGGTTGAACATGTGTCCATGTTGTTAACGAAGTGTTCTACAACTTGCTGCTCATGGACATACTCTGACCCATCACAGTCTTTCCGGAGCTATTTGTTGTTTGTTGCTTTGAGGTAACCAATGGATTGGTCTTCCTTATCAACAGTCTAACCTTTTGTTGCATCTCCTCAAGTGTGGGGGAACCCCTTTACTTCTAAGACTGTAATGGTCAGTTTGCTTATGGGGATGCTTCTCAATGTTTGCCTTTTCCATTGTTCATGAGCAGTGATACATGTTCATCACATGCTCAGCGCTTGATGGCTCATTAGGAGTAACCTCTACATCATTATACGTGTCTTCTATTACTCCTGCATATCGCTTCCCGCCTCGAGTGTACGACTATAAAAAGTATTTGTGACTCACTTCCAGCCCGGGCAAGAGTTCTCAAGATGATGTTCTTCATGGAAAGAATAGAATTTCGGATCTGCACACCATTCGAGCTGGAACACAGACTTCTGTACAATTTTTGAATGAACTGGTCATTGCTTGATGAGTCGGTTGATGAACTAATTGCCCATCTCTATTTGGGCGGATGACTATTCGTGAATATGTCTATCTTTCGTTGCTTGAGTTCAAACATTTCGGTGGTCAAGTTCTTGACAAGGCAAGTGAGGGTCTCAATGTCAGTTGCTTCCTTTTCTCTACCCTTGCTTGTCATTACTTGGGACTTCCTGCTCGCATCCTTGGACTCCTTCGTCGATTCATCATCCTTGATGACTCCAACTGCATGCAGGTCCTTCTCAAAAATGATATCATCTTCACAATTTTCCAAAAGTGTTGGTCTCGCAGCTCGCTTGATGAACTGCGCAATGTTGGTTGGCACTGCAGATGTGTAGTAATCAGTGGTGATGGATTCATGAGGCTTAGTGTCCACTGGCAACTTGTTCAGTATACATGTAAACCTCTGATTGAAATCTTTCACTTTCTCTTTTCCCTCCATCTTGAGGCTTCCCAACTCTTTGAGTGGCATGGTTGGGGTCTTTTCATCAACGAACTTCTCAAGGAACGTGTGTTTGAATGTGACCCAGTTGCATATAAATTTCAGTGGAAGGCTGTGATACTAAGAAGTTGCACGACCAACCAAAGGTACATGGGAACAATCTATATGCAACATCATCATAACTTACCTTAAGAGTTTGCAATTGTAGGTAGAAGTTGTCTAGGTGGTCTTCCTCCTTTACCGTGTTGTCAGGGTCAAACTTGGCATTCATTCTCTCTGCTCGCTTCAGCATCTTATGCAAGATGGCCAGGAGAGCCAATGGTCCCTGAGTCATCCATTCAATATTTGGGTCAGCCATCTTTTCGCCTTCTTCATGCTCTTCCTCTCCTTCGGAGTCTGATGTGTCTAACTCTGAGTCTGTTGATTCATCTCCACCTCCACCTCCTTCGCTTCCTTCTCCTCCACCTCCTACACCAAAGTCTAACCCTGAGATCACAAGAGTGCCTTGTTCACCTTGCTGAAGTATTGGAGGTTTCTTTCCGTCTTTGATAAGTCCTCCTGGACCTTCAAGTGTGGCAAGGGTTGCTTCCTCCACTGATGGTACTACAACTTCTGTGCGATTGGCCACTAGCTTCCTCACTGCGTGTGGTAGATGTTGTCTGTTCGGGATCAGTCTAACTACTTTCGCAAGCTGGTGAGTGATGGGATGAACAAAGTGAAGGTGTTGATATGAAGTTTCGTGCTCAATACTAGGAGGTGAGGAGTAACCAACCGCTGAGTTTCGTGTAGGTGAGAGAGAGTGCGACTTACTGCCTTGACCAGATGTTTGTCGAATGAGTGTGAGGGGAATTTTAGCCATGTACAACTGGTTTCCCTCCTTCTAGCACCATAAATATTGATGGTGCTAGGCCTACCAACATTCAAGGGATCACCCCGGTATGAAGTCCCAACTAGACCTCTCGTCGTTTGGTGTGCGAATCCCATCTAGTATGATGGCCCGGTTGCCATTGTCTTAAGGATTTACCTCAACTCTTGCTTGTCAACAAAGGAGAGTGGTTCACTTTGTCTTCGAGAAGTGAGGTTCACATTCCTAGTGAGTGTAAGTGTACTTGTGTCAATGGTTCTTTCATTGTGAGGGGAGAAGGGTGAAGATGAGTTCTAGGTTGAAAGGGATCAGTCCCAACTCGGCTAGGAACACACAACACAAAGGACATACATAGCTTACGATGGATCAGTCCACTCAGGTGCAATAGTCACAACATACAAGGTAAGATAACATGCATGGCACTCACAGATCAGTCCAAGATGAGTGCAACAGTTGTTACAACAAGGTTCATGTGAAAGGTATGTCTGATGTACGACAGAGCAGTCGACATGGACGGGGACAACATTAACAACATATACAACATGTTTCCATTAATAGATTATGCATTACAACAAATGAATCATTTCATATGTAGAACACATGGTTAAATCAACATGCATTACAAGTGTTAAAGATCAGTGTTACAAAAAATACAATACATGTATGAAAATGTGATGGCCTGTCGACATGCTTCTAAATTAAGCAAAAGTTCCAAGACACATCATTACACCATACATCACTAACCCCATTAGCGGGGCGTTGGAGCCACTACTTACTCCTCAAAGAAAATATTACAGACTCCCTTGGCTATGTGGGAGGAGCTAAGGTGAAAATACCTTTCATGTACAAATGAGGGGGGTATTTATAGCCAAGGGTGAAACTGACCCTTGTGTTTGTTTGACTACCCTCGTGATTGTTCCTCCATGACTTTCCAACTTACATGACTCTATGTTCAACAAGCAGGTCTCTTGGACTTCCACGTTACATCACAATGATTGACAACAAGCCCATAGTGGAGATGTGGGTAACATGACTCATGACTTGACTCGACATGACTTGACAACATAGTGCTGGTACATTCATGTTGCTACTAGAGTGTATGTCCATCTATAGTGCTGCTAAGTGATGGATGTCTTCATGGTGTATCATAGCTTCACCTTTGCATGGCGAAGTGCGCGTATTCTTCGATGGTCCTTGGTTCGCTTGATGAAGCTCTAGCATGTTGTTCCTTGCTTTCATGTTGGAAGGCTTGACATGCTCACTTGTTCGTGAAGGTGCATGTTCATCACGTTCGTCTGCTTCGCATGCTTCATTCATTCATCCTTTGTTGAACCTGTCCATCTACATGTGCTCCCTTCATTCATCCCTTTAGTCATCTTGACATGTTTGTGCGTGTACCTATACCTGTAGTCACTCATGACGAGACAACATCAAATCCAAAACCTCCTAGTCTACCATGACACATGATCTTTCAGATGAGAGTGACCAGGAGAGGTAGCAAGGTTGTGATGTGGGATGATGGTTCCAGCTAACTGCTAATGAAAATTGTGCAAGAGTCACTAAGAGATGGAGACAAGCGATCTGAGTCGACGGTGACTGACTACAAGGTCTAGCTTGGCTGGGAGGCAAAATTGCACAAATTTTGGGAGAACAGTCTGGGCTGTTGGAAGGAAAGGCATGTATGCTCTGTGCATTTTATAGAATGAATAGTCAGCAAGGGCTAGACAGCCAAATTTGCACAATTTTCCAGAGCAATGGGTCGGGCTACATGAGGGGTCAATAGGCAGGGATTGCGCAATTTTTCTCGGGAACTGTCTGCGAGACTGGCAGCTAGATCTGCGCAATTCCCAAGGGGATCTGCCAGTTGGTTGTTGGGTCACTGGCAGCTAGATCTGCGCAATTACCAGAGGGAACTGCCAGTTTGCTGCTAGGTTCACTGGTAGCCAGATCTGCGCAATTCCCATAGGGAACTTCTGGTTGGCTACTGGGTCATTGGCAACAGAAACTGCACAATTCCTAGAGGGAACAAGCAGTCTGCTGCTAGGAGATGCTAGCTAGGAAAACTGCATTAAGGTTGGGAGGCCGACTTGCTGATCATCTCTGAGAAATTTCTAAGCTAAGATGACTGTGGGCAGTAGGAGGCTTTCTCATGAGCACTACGCAATTTCTGAGATGAGCATTTGGTCATTTTTCGGGTGGCCAGCATGAGTGTTGATTAAAATGCTTGCAGGCAGCACAGTTTGAAAGAACTAGCTTGGTGCTTCTGCATTGTTCTGGTTGACAATCGATTAAGTCGAAAGCTGGGTGATGGTCCGACTGTCAGTGAAGAGTCTGGTCGTCAGAACTTTAGCAAAAATGACTAAGTGTGTGAACAGTAGAAAGATGCATAGGTGATCATACATACACACACTCATACGACTTGATGAAGAAACGACCAAACCATCCAGATACACATGTTAAAAATGATTGATCAACAGTGCAAGCGACAAGCGAGAAACTCATGATTGATCATTCATGATCGAGATGATGCTTGCGCAATAGTGAATGTGACTCTGTATGTGAGTGCAATAGATGCTTTCATGGCGTACACATCAAACACATACGAAGTAAAGAATTTGAGCATAACCAGAAAACGGTCGCAAACATGACTTGGACATTAACATGCAGAGACTTGAGTGCAATAAACAAGCAAGGCGAATGTAACGACTCACACGAGCTCATGGAGTGAACCCGAGTGTGTGCAGTCATCAAGTGAAACCTTCCAAGGGAGGCTATGAAATTGATGGAGGCCAAAATTTTGGAGGGTGGTTGTAGCTGCTACAACAACTCTCCATGATCTCCTCCTATTGATCATCCTTCCATACTGGTGAAGTGTCTCATGTCATCAGCAAATCACTAGGGAGTGAAATGCTCTTTGTAAAAGGGAGTGAAATTATTTTTCGTAAAACCCAAAGGGAGATCTATCTTATGTCCTCCTGCAAAAAACAACTCATCTCTAAGGGTAAATGAACTTCCTAACCTTGTAATTTTTGGGTCCCATGCCAATCTCAAAAGGATACCACCATGTTGACGTCGTACCAATATAATTATAATTGGCCACCTACTATACTCATAACATATCCTCCTCTCCTGGAAATTGATGATGAAGTATCTATATAGGACAAACACATCCTACCCAGGCATCTCCATGTTGTCAAAGCCTACCCCTTCATAAAAAATCTTGGTCCTTAGCACCAATAGGAAAAACGTGTGTCACCATAGGATGAAGGCCTTATTTGTCCCACATGTTTCAACCCAAGAGTGAGCTAGATCACTCTCTTCCATGACTCTGCTCAACACGAAATAGAGTGGCCTATAAACCAACTGAATCTTGGGGTCCCATAGCCACAACTGTTGCAACGTAGTTCTGATAAATGCTAGAATCCATTTGTGCCTCATCTCTAGTCCCTGCATACAATCAATATATAGGATCCATATATCATGTATTAGTCCTGTGCATGCTAGACTTCCCTGCGCCTGCCATACCACACTATGTTATTTTCTATCCTATCTCCTGTTATCATTCCCTGACACTACCTGGAGCCTCATATGTTGTACCTCCTGCACACATAATGACCCTGTTAGCGGTTGAAATTTCACCTCAGGCTGAAAAAGGCAAACCTCAAGGCAACATCAAACCATTTAGCCTCGTAGCTAGCCCTACGGGGCAGGAGAAGGCTCTCTCCGGTCAATCTCAGTAAAATCTTCAATGGATGAGCTGACCAATAGGGTAACACTGATTTTAGGCTAGTAAACTGATCAAAAGGGTTGGTTTGGGGTTTTTAGGGTTTTTGGTGGCAAATTGA